>JANDKE010000038.1:0-48066 GCA_027627275.1 Coprinellus aureogranulatus
TATAAGCGCCCGTCAGGTGAGCCCCGTATTCACCGGCTGGCGGGCTCGGGTCTCCGGCATCACTGGATGGCCCGCCATCGATCATTGGCGGGCACACGTCCACTGTGACCAACTCTCCCCTCAACCGCCATGTGCATGCCCTGTCAGCTGTGTGTGTGGGTGACCCCCTGGTCCATAGAATCTCCGAGAGAATCAAAAATACGCGCAACAACGAAGGGTGTGTTCATGGGAAGGGGTAGATTGCATTCATGCCAACTTGCCAACGCATCGTATACTTCGGTAGGCCCTTTTTGTCGAATTTTTGTCCTTGCGCAACCTCAATCCAGTGATGGCAAGCCGACAGGAAGACGCGTATGCCTTCTTGCTAGGTATTGTGTATGAGATGGTGATCGCGGGCACGATTCAAAGTACGCCGGGAAAGTAAGCGCTCACGGATACACTGCAACCGGTTGAGTTGACCAACACACATTGACAGGGGCGATTACGCATGCCTAATGTGTCTGACGTGATCCCACTGTGTGGTAGGGGGAGTCGACGCTCCTTTGTCAGGCGCTTACTGGCGATAATGGTCGATTCGAAAATTCCAAGATTCTCGTCCTACTTCCGCGCTCTATAAAATGGAAGGTTGCAGTCGGTAGGGAAAGCAGAATCGGCCTCCCTCCTCTTCTCTACCAGCAGCAAATCGACCCTCGTACACAATGCCTGTCAACGCAGCCACGAAAGCGCTCTTCACCTCTCTCAAGCTGGGAGACGTTGTCCTGCCCAACAGGATTCAAATGTCAGCCTTGACGAGGAACAGGAGTATCAAGACCGTACCGTCGGACCTCATGGCTGAGTACTATGCTCAGCGTGCTCGGGGAGGGGCAGGTCACATAGTTAGTGAAGGTGTCTTGATCACCCGCCAAGGGTACGTAGTGCTATGATGAACCATTTGGGCGGTTCGTTCGTCTGACTGATGCCGTTGTTCTTTTACGCAGCACCGAGTGGCAAGCTGCGCCAGGCATCTGGAACAAAGAGCAAGTAACTGGATGGAGGAAGGTCACCGATGCCGTCCACGCTCATGGTACTTTTATCTACGCTCAGCTATGGCATCTGGGACGCGTCTCGCATCCTGACGCGCCCGAACAAAAGCTTGCAGGAACTGTGGGTTCCTTCAAGTTACATATGCGTCCGGACCACAGCTGATGCGCCTCACATAGCCTGTCTACGCACCATCTGCTATTGCCGCTCGAGGAGGCAAGTTTAGGTTCCTCCCTGGCGAGCCGGGCTACGTTACCCCAACTCCCATCGACGACCCCACCATAATCATCGAGCAATTCAAGCAGGCAGCCATCAACGCCAAGGAAGCTGGCTTCGACGGTGTTGAGCGTGAGCAGCCCTCTTTTCCCCTTGTAAACCAATGCTCACCTCTGCTTAGTTCACGGTGCGAATGGTTACCTGATCCAGCAGTTCTTGGACAGCGGCAGCAACAAGCGCACGGACAAGTGGGGCGGCAGCGTCGAAAACCGGTCTCGATTCGGCCTCGAAGTCCTCAAGGCGCTTATCTCCGTGTACGGCAACAACGTCGGTATCAAGTTGAGCCCTTGTGGAGGCTACAACGACGTTGGCATGCCTCTCGAAGAGACCCTCGAGACGTTCAGGTACTTCCTCACCGAGGCTAGCAAGCTCCCACTTTCCTACGTCGCGCTCATGCGATACAACCCCATCCTCGATGTTGAGTATGAGCCAGGCAAGAAGCGCGCAGTTGTCCACGACGTCCTCGAGTCGTATCGCGGTTATATCACCAACCCCGTTACACGCCTCTTCTTGAACTCTGGCCTTACGGCGGAGGAAGCTGCCAAGTTGATCGAGGAGGGCAAGATTGACGGTGGCTCGTTTGGTATGGCCGCGCTCCTCCACCCCGACTTTGCGAAGAGGTTCAAGTACGGCAAGCCTTTGGACAATGTGCCCAACTGGCAATCCATGCAGATTGGCATTGGGGAGGACCCGGAGAAGTGGTACATTGGCTATACCGACTTCCCTGAAGCTCAGTACGACGAGTTGGAGACCTAAGGCCCCAGGTTCAAAGGCTATCACTGGTCTATCAACTTCTAGAGCGAAGACGAAGACTGCTATAAGTTGCTTTACGGTTATATCTGTTATGCTTCATCCTCTCGGTCACTTCAACATCTTAAATGGCAACCCCGCCTTCCTGTTGACCCAATTATAGATCTGTATTCAACCACTGTTTCTCCTGATGTACAGCCTGTCAATTCATTTCGATTGCGAGTCAAGTCTTCCTCAGGATGGTTGAGGAGGAGATTGTGATAAACAGGAACCGACTGCTTCCTTGGAATTTATGTAGATCACTTCGGAACTTCGTGTGTGAGTTGACAGCAACGGTTCCTTTGCCCGTGCCTCATTCACAACTGTTTCAGGGATTCAAGGCGATACTAAGACGGCCCAGACGATTCTACATCGTACAATGGGATACAAACATATTCCTAGACGACGCGTTCGCCTTCGAGTGAAATAGCGGAGAAGGAACGATGAAGTCAATCTTGACCGAGTTTCCCGGCATTGGGCGCTAATCGGGCACTCGACGGCTGTTCTCCTTCCCTCCGAGGTACTGTCCGTGATAAGAATCAGCAACTTCTACGACCAATCTCCGGTATGAACACTTATATATACAATGGTAAGCCCTTAACCTGTTTGAATTGCCTCGCCCCGTTGAACCCCCACCCCTCAGAAATCCCTCGAAGTCCTTAACACGGTACATCGGCGCCATGGCTGACGTCGATATGGAGCGCTATGAGAAGATTGGGATGCTGCTGCTCAAGAGCCAGCATTACTTCGACGACCTGGCCATGGTAGTACTCGGTGAGTAAGAGGCGCATAACCCCTGTCTCTCTACTGAGCGTTCTTTCAGGCATACAACTTTTCATGTGCTGCTACTGCTTGATGGTCTACATGGAGACTCCGAAGGTTGAGCGGCGAAGACGCTTTCCTTATATCGTCTTCAATTTTGTTATATTTGCCCTCTCGGCTGTCGGGTCCTTCCTCGCATCCTACCAAGCTCTGGAAAGGGAGTTCGGCTCTCAATCTGGGCTGGATGTGGTCGAGAAACAGCGACTGCTAGCGTCCAACAGGATCGCTGTTGCGTTAATGGCTTGTGCCACCACGGTAGTCTTCCTGTCCGATGGGATGATGGTGAGTGACTATCTGAGTTTTCGAGTAGGGTGTGCAGTGACTTACATTTGACCAGTTCTATCGCTGCTTCACAATTCGCTACTCCGACCCATTGTGGCTGCGGATATCGCCAATGTTACTCTTCATTCCAACTATCGGTAAGTCAGGCAACGACGAATAAGAATGCACTGGATCTGACTTGTTCCAACCGAAAAGTCTTCGGAATCCTCACAGTAAATGAGTACACAAAGCCCAACCAGGCGATTATTGCATGGCCTCAGCCCACATTTATCAGCTTTACTGTGGCGTTCAATATCCTGGTCACGGTTCTCATCGCCCATCGACTGATACGCTCAAGGCAAGAACTGAAAGGGGTCCTCCCTGGACGCGACATGCGGGTCTACACCGGCGCGACCGCGATTTTGATCGAGTCAGCGCTTCCGCTGTCCCTCACTGGGATAGGTTACGCCATTCTCGCTGGGCTCAGCATTAAGGGGGATGGAAATCCGTTCGTCGGCATGACGTTCCTGAACCTCTTCAACTTGCTATATACCTCATTCAACGTAAGTTATACACCATTTGAAAATTCGGAATGCTGACACGCTCCCTTACTTCAAATGTCACAGCAACTATCGCCTACGCTGATTATCTTCCGAGTCACGACTGGTCGATCTTGGACGAGCGATTTCAACGAGACTATGATGACGACAAGCTCCGGCGAAAAGCGCCATGGCACTCTGAACTTCCGCCACACCAATCGTGATGAACAAGAAGGGCTGAGTAGCTCAAATGGCGCGCATGAACAGAGCACCGAAGACGAAGGATCACCAGGAAAGCTGGAAGACGAGAAGGTATGAGATGCACGCGAAGAACGGCCGCATCATTTGAAAACCTCTCGGCGGCGCTGCGGCTCAAGAGTTGTGCAGTGGGCTAGTTCGCGGTCCTCTCGACCCTTCGTTTGTTCAGCGCCAGATCTTAGCCCCTCACACGATAGTCATTGCTAGAAGTACCGGATGAAATCAAAACGATATCGAATCTCTGGAATCTCGAGCCTGCGGCATATGAGCGTTGAGCGCCGTCCGCTGTCGTTATTTTCAGAGGGAATACAAAGGGATAAACATCTTGGGCCTCGATATTGGCCGTTATTTTTATAAGCCCCATCCTGGCGTGGACCCAATCATAGGTTGGCCTCTTTCACCTAACGCGCAGCCGGTCAATTCATTTCAATGGCCGACCATGTCTTCCTCATGCGGAGGTCGTCCTAGGAGGGGTACCCTGATAACCGGGTGCTTCCTTGCGATGGAGTGTCTGCATAAATCGCTCCGAAAGTTCTTGTGAGACTATTGAGCAACAAAGACGCCCTCATCGTGCCTCATTTCACATCTGTTTCAAGGGTCCATGGCTATGCCGAAAGAAGAAGCGCGAGGTTCGACGGCGGATCCCTGAATATGAGCGTATTCAATATCCATCTTCAAGCAGAAATGTAGCTAGCAACCGACAAAGTTTGTTCAACCAAGTCTCCGGTGCAGGCGTGTATAACGTACTTGATCATGCCCATCCTGCTTTTTCCCGGCATAGTCTCCATGCTTATAACCAACGAAATCTCGGCCCTATTCGCTATACGAATACATATAAACAATGTCATGCCGTTTACTTGCTTCGAACGCTGCCCCACCTGACGGAACCCCGGACGCTCACCCAATACCGATCGCCATGGCGTGGAATACTACTATGAGAGGCTCGGAATGTTACTGCTGAAAAGCCAGCACTATTTTGACGCCCTGACTATGGTAGTTCTTGGTGAGTAGGAAAGATGCGGATTGCGTCCCCGTACTGAATTTGCCCAGGTGTTCAACTGTTCATGTGTTGCTACTGTCTCATGGTTTACATGGAGACCCCTCCAGTCGAGCGCCGACGACGGCTCCCTTATATCGTCTTCAATTTCGTGATATTTGCACTGTCAGCCGCTGGGACATTCATCGCTTCGCACCAAGCGCTGGAAAGGGAGTTCGGGTCACGATCTGGATTGGATGTAATGGGAAAAATGCAGGTTCTTTCATCCAGCAGGATTGCTGTTGCTATAATGACCTGTGCGAGCGTAGTGGTCTTTCTATCCGACGGAATGATGGTGAGTGAATAACAATAGATCGAAGCGGAAGGGTAGAGAACTCACGTCGAACTAGTTCTATCGCTGTTACACAATTCGCCATTCCGATCCATTGTGGTTGCGGATATCACCAGCACTTCTCTATCTCCCCACAATCAGTAAGTAACACAGCAACGGAGAATATTGACGCGCTATACCTGACCTTCCTAACTCAAAAGTCTTCGGAATCCTCACCATTACGCAGTACACGAAACCTAATCAAGGAAGATTAGCCTGGCCCCAGCCAACATTCATCAGTTTTACTGTGGCATTCAATATCCTCGTCACTGTCTTCATTGCACACNAACTCTTACNCAATCGAGGCAGGTAGNTTCCNAAGNCNCNNNNCCCACTNNACNCGATNNNNGNGNNNNTNNCGGCGTGACGGCAATATTAATCGAGTCCGCGCTTCCTCTCTCCCTAACCGGGATAGGGTATGCCATCCTCGCTGGGCTGAGCATCAAGGGAGATGGGAACGCCTTCGTCGGGTTGACTTTCCTAAACTTATTCGGTCTGCTATACACTTCGTTCAACGTGAGTGGAATACCCTTCTCACCTTCAAACGAAATCGGAAATACCTACTCTGATCTGTTTCTGGACCTCACAGCAACTGTCGCCAACCCTAATTATCTTCAGAGTCACGACGGGTCGATCTTGGACAAGCGATTTCCGTGAAACAGTGTCGATGACCAGCTCGGGTGGAAACCCTCGTGGCACTCTCAACTTCCGTCACACAACCCGAGATGACCCTGAAGAGCTCAGCTCCTCAAATGGAGCGCATGGATCGAGTCACGAAGGCGAAGGGTTAGAAGGGAAGCGGGGAACTGAGAAGGTGTAGTTGAAAGCGTACTTGCCAAACCTTGGGAAGCGCTCTTTATCAAATCCATTTGTTCAGATGACAGTCGCAAGTCGATATGGTACACTCTCTGGGATGCTTCAATGCTAGAATTCATGCGTCGTCGTGGTCGTGGTTCAGAATTGGCGACCGATGCCCCTAACTTGAAGGTCTTTTTGAAGTCCGCTTCGGCAACATCCGCCCACCGCAGCGACCGTGACCAAAACTGTCTCCTCCAAGTTTTCATCACCCACCCCTACCTCGCCACTCGAACGACCAGTGCCTACTTTCTACCCACTATGGAGGCTGGGGAACATGGCTCACCATTCAGTGCTTTCCCGACCGAGCTCATCACCCTCATATTCGAGCGCGTGCCCTGTTCATCCCCAAACTCCAACCCAGCGGCATCCGTCTCACCTACCTTTGTTCTGTCCGAAGTTTGCCGCCGATGGAGAAGCGTTGCTCTGTCAAATCCAGATCTATGGACAGACATCCGTATTTCTCGGAGCCTTCCCTTTGACACCAGGGCGAGATATAGCATTTGGCCAGTTGTGAAGACGTGTATCGTTCGATCTGCTGGTCGGCCACTCAAGCTCAGCATCGAAAATGGGGTCCACTACCACCCCATAGCTTCAAGGCTGCTAGACTGTGGCGTAGAATTGGGAAGGGTGGTGCAAATAACAGCTGCGACAGGTTTCCTCCACTCCTTGTTCGAACGCGTAGAGGGTCGTGTTGTGGAGCTGCCACAGCTCCGACGACTGAACGCGACCTCTCACCCCGACGAGGAACCATCATGTAGCTGGCCGCTGAGCTCCAGGAGCTGGAAGCGGGATATCCCTGAACTATCTTACTTCCAATTGGGTGTACGTTTCGACGATGAAATCTTCCACAAGTGTTACCTCTATGAATACCTCACGCACCTCGACGTCACTATCGTTCACCCCCACTTCATTGAAACCTTCCTGACCTGGTCCATACTCCCTGTTGCCACCAACCTCAGGAACCTCCATATCTGCGCTCCATTCTCCTACCCACTTCAGCCACCCTCCGGATCCTTTGAACGCTCTGCAATCCCGTCCCCCTTGCGTCTTTCCATCTTCGCACCCGCCAGCACTATTTGGGCCCTCCTTCGACAACTTGATCTGCCATCCTTGACTCACCTCCACCTCTCAGGAATCTCGGAACCAAAGAGGGACCTTACACCACTGGTGCAACACTTCCTTACAAATCGTCCCATACTCCAGCATCTCTCTACGCGCAGGGTCGACCCCCAGACAACGGTGCAGATCGTCAAGGTGTGCATGCCCAGTACGGTGGTCCTCGCGCACGCTTTCGGCGGTGAATACGACATGAGGAGGCCCGTTTGTGAACTGGCGCAGGATATTCTCGGCGGGAGAGGGTCAGCGGGGCACGTACGCGAACTGACACTGCATGATCTGTCTCGTCGCTTTGGAGCGCGGTTCCTGAAGGACGTAATCGAGTCGCTCGATTCTTTTCAGATGGAACCAGGGGAGCTTAGAGAGCGTTTTCCGGAGGAGGAGACGAAGATTGTCGTCCGGTCTTCCTCTCCAGTTGCGAAGGGAGTATCCGTGCCTTCTACGGTCCTCGAAAAACTCGCCGCCCACCGTATCTCATTCCGTGCACTGGAAGGGTGAGGGGTCCGGTGTGCTCGTCGACCTTTCCCTTCTTGACGGTCGAGTACCACGGCTGGCTCTATCCTTCCAGTTTGGTGTTAAAATTGTATTTCCGTTTTACACGAGTACAGAGCTCATTCTACGCAGCCGACTCCTTGTGGTTTGTTCAGCTTCAAGTGCTTGAACCCACTCACTGGATCCACTTACCTACAATCCAAGCATGGGTTGGGTCGATCGGCCATGCACAATCGCCGGTTTGACGAGGTCCGAGCGCTTTATATCGCAGTAAGAACGGAATGCGAGGTGAAAGGCTGTAGTGTCAGTGTGAAGCTAAAAGCAAAAATAGGTCAGGCATCGCCTTCCGGAGGCTGTGGATCGACGGGTGATTCTGTTCAAGGAACACTGCCCCTGCCCTGGTTGAGATATCACAATCCGGAGACAAGCAGTGACGAACCTTGATGATCCTCTTGCATGATCATCAGGGTCCACCAAACTGATTAGAAGCCAAGGTTCCCCCTCCTCATTGTACCCTACCTCAGATGTCCACCGATCCGAAAGCCTGCTGTGCTCAGTGGGCGAGAGCCTCAATTGTTTTCCGTGCTTCTCGTTTGGTCCGCGTTCTTGGCGCGTTCCCACCGCTGTCTGGGCGTCCCGTCGCCGCTCGAGACTCAAAACAGACTCAGACACATACTAAATGAAGATCAGGGACAGGTGGCAGGGAGTATATATATCGGGGCGATCCTTGTCACACACCTTCCCCGACCCCTTCCTCGTCATCACTCATGCCACAAGCGGTCTCAAGACAACGATCATAGCGAAGCGCCCATTGACTTTGCATTTGCAATACATAGCTTTGAAGACCGACGATGCTGTCATCACTTCTGTCGAGAGCGAGGGTGCTGTGCCTGTGGTCGTTGTTACTCGGCGTATGTTTCAGTCCTCTGCGGGCATGGGCGCTGGTCAACGTCACTATTGACCGGAGCTCGCCCGCCGTTTCGTATTCGCCTATGGATCCAGGATTGTGGAGGGAAGCTTGGCCAGGTGTGCGAATATCGGGTGACGGGCGCGCACAGGCGAGTCTTGACTTTGCTGGTAAGCCATGATCTTGGACTCTGCGGCTTTCGGAAGGCTGAGGGTAGTGCTGTAGGCGTAGCGATCTATTACCAGGGTTGGCTGTGGTCACAACCGACGACGTTCTACGCGCGGGTGGACGATATGGTCCCGATTACGCTGGACTTGACCGACCGAGGACCGGGGCAAGGACCCGTGAACGCAACTGCTGTGCCAACAACTGCTGTGACCGTGATCATTGCTACGAATCTGACCGAAACCACCCATCATCTCGTCCTGAGCAAAGGGGATGGTCAGAGGGATGTTATTGTCGGAAGCTTCATGTGAGCAAGGTTCCTATGCAACGGCACTCCCTCTGACACGGAACCCCGACCAGATACTCAACGGATAACCCACATGCCTCGTCTTCGAGCACATCATCAGCTCCAGCCAGGTCTTCATCTCCAGCGACGAACTCAGCCTCTCCTGGAACTCCAAACCTGAAGATCCTCCTCCCGTCCGTCTTAGGCAGCGCCGCCTTCACTCTCCTGGTATGCCTGATCCTCTTCATGCTTTGGTCGCGTCGAAGGAGACAAGTACGTTTCGCTGCAGATCCTTGGCTAGAGATGCCCCCGAAATCGCATTCGGAGCCTAAGTCAGCTTTGAAACGGGAGAGTTCTAGTGGCGCCAAGCGTACCTACCCCACAGGTACTGGCAGTCCTCGGAAGATCTGGCCTTGGGGCTCGAAGGGGAGTGTGGAGGGAAGTAGGGTGTCCTTGGCCAACGCTAAGCGAGGCGTGCCTGACGAGGGAGATTTCGGAGTGGTACCTGTTGTGCCTGCTGATTTGAAAGGGCATTTGAATTGGAGAATCGAGTAACTCTAGTCCGTTCCACTTCTAGACCAAGAAGTTTTCTATGAATTGCGACTTTTGACGTCCTCCACCGCGCTATTTTTCTTCCATAGTGACTGCATTAGCACACTTGTACATTATTCATGTAGTTTCCAGTCAAATCTAGTCACTCCTCCCCGAATTTCGGCGGCTTTTCGAGGCCCCTATGTTTAATTACGGGTCCACGTGGACCGAGGGATCAGGGGGTGCTTTGTCAGCAATGCTGTGCCGCTCCCCCTGGCTTACATGCGGCACCATGGGGGAGCGCCTCTTTCCTTCCAACCACCACCTCGCCGCCACATTCACATTGAACGTCCATTCCTCCCTTCTGTAAGTTCATTAAAATGGTCTGGGTGCATTCATGATGACTGACAGGTGCACTAGAACGACCTTGCTACGATTTTACGCTTCACCACGGAACTACATTCATCACCAACGAACTGGAATTTGCGCATAACGGATAGGCAGACAACGACAATGCTCGAGGACGCAAGAACATATCGCAGTGCAACGGTGGAATCGCATAGACGGTCTACCCCAAACGACACCCCCACCATGATAAACGCAGACGATTCCATCGTCCTCTCGGACCTTGTGCGGTCTGGGGAGGCTTCAAGGCTGAGAAGAAGGGGAGCAATGCGTCTGGACCGCAACTCTCTGGCGTCTGGCCACGCCTACCACCACCGACACCTTTCCTTCGAGTCCGAGTTTGACGACGAATCGCATTCTTCTGATGAATGGACGTCGCGGCCCCACTCCCGGTGGCTCGGTGGGGTGACAGAGCACGAAGAGTCCGACGATGAAGCCGAGTACGTGTTGGTTTGTGGAGCGGAGGTGGATGGAGAATGCTACTCCGACTATCTTTCGGGTCCCTACGAACCCTCTATACTCCCTATCGACCACACGAAACGCCCTCGACGCTCAAGTTATAGCCGCCCCACCAACGGGTGTGGAACCATCGTTCACCTCTCCGCCTCACCATCCATCAACTGTCGGCGCGGTCCTGGCAAGACGTACATGGGTCGAGGCCCAGCTACGGAATCTGTCGTCACGCTGGATCCAGAGTACTTCGATGCCTTCCCTGGCATGAAGTTCGAGAGGAACTCCTGCGGCTGCGTCAAGGAGGGTGTAGGCTGTGCTGTGTGTGGCAACGCTCTCGGAACTCGATGGCGCCTGTGCAAATCTATGGCTGCGGGACAGCGGAAGGCACCATGGAGATCATGCGAGGGAGGTGAAGCAGAGCTGTTCACGTTCTTCTCTACTGCGGTCACCGCTCGGCGGGAGGAGTCGTCATACCCTGAACCACCTCGACCACCCCCCACCCTATCGGCCAAACCCAGCCAGGAATGGGCACATTCCAGCGTGGCGCCGCCCCGATACCCCGAGAACGACTGGCTTGGCACCTTGTCGAATCACTATGACTCGCAGGCGCCCCTGGCTATCAACGTCGAAGTGACGGTGGCCTCATCTATCTCTTATTCAGATAGACGCCACTCGCTGGCTGACGTTGGCTCCACGACGTCCACTGTCGAAGCGCCAGAACGTCCACCACTGTTCTCATCGCAGTCTGCACCGGCGGCTATATTTGCCTACCATCTGACGGATTCCCCAGAGTCAATCTCTCAGCCGCTTCCTGATGAGGATGTTATTCGACGCCCAGCTTCTGATTCGTCGTCTTCGGCATCGTCGGAGGAGTCGTTCGACGTCGAGCAATCCGTCACGAATCCGGTTAGCCAGCCATACATTATGGACAGCTCCGAGGAGTCTTACGCCTATCCCGGAATGTCGCTCTTTGAGCAGCAGGTAGGCTGGGATAGGGATTGGATGATCTCCTCTTCTTCGGCTTCTTCGTCGCGCATCCAAGATGCTGAAGATCCCTCATCATCTGACCCTCAGGATCACGAAGCGATTAGTGACTATGGGCATTTTGCCTTCGGTCGCTAGTGCGTTGGCTACCGACCCTTTCTTCCCTCTTTTCCTTGTTTTGGGCTCGTGTTGACATTTTCTACCTTTGGAACTGCATTTGACTGTCGGACGCTCATGTTTACCATTTCGGTTTCTCCTCTTCTTGGTCGCTGTGCTATGTTCTCCCACTTGTCCGCATCATCTCNCTACCTATATCCNTTTCATTTTTTTTCTACTACCCATTGCATCGATATAGACCATAACCCATCGCGCTAGACAACATCGTTTTTTATTCACCCGAACTCATCCACGCCTTCTCCTTNTCCTCGCCTGATTTGCACTCTCTGTACGATATGCGTTGTTTCTGCGCNCCTTCCTGACATGNTGACGATACCTTCGGACTCGGATGTTCCCATAGTCCGACTTCCTCTTTGCTTTGTACGACTCCACTTGATTCCACTTACGATGTTACGACTTTGCCTCATGTTCCCTGTCTATGCTGGCATTTCATCTCANGTTTCATTTCTTGGCATTTCATTCATATCTCTTCAACTGTATATACGTAGCTCCATGTGTAACGTTCATCGTCGTATTCTCGGACTTTGCGTTCGGCGGCCATGATTTCTTCCATGCCATGNTGAGGTGAGAACACAGTTCTCTCAACTTTGTAGCATNCTTGCATCTCTGAAGGCACANGCAGCTTNTTCTTCGGATTCCGCAGTGGTACAGCGTTGCTAACGGTGTATAGGTTTGGTATTACTCTTGGCCANCTTCTTTCAAGNATTGAGCGCCCAGTCACCCCACCATCGCCGACCGCAACGCTTGAAGAAGCGCCCANCGGTANCATGTCAGCCGAGAGTGAGTACAGCAAGCATGTGGGAGCTTTGAGCGANTTGACAGATCGATATCGCATCTTCTTCTNTCNACATGTGGACCGTGGTATTCGACGACTGGNTATCATGGCGTTGGAGCTGGCGTTGGGCGGCTTCTTGACCGGCACATATAGCACCTCTGGCACAGGACGCCGCTGAATTCCTGNNATCGTCAACGGACGCATCTTTCATCAGGGCCACCACCACCAATGCGTCGCTGCGGCNACTGAAGGCGTACTTTCATTGAAGATATCGACTGCGACGNCAGAGACGAGGGAGCCTGCAGCCTACTGCGTGGAGCATGTCAGCGANAAATCCCGCAGCGCAGGCGGCTGCTCTAAAAACGCTCNTTGATGCGTATAGGGTTACGACTTATAGCAATGTGGGTNTCTGGCGATGATTCACCTTGAATACCCAAATTAACCTCGAGGTATATGTGGATTTGCAGTATGTCGTAAGTGCTGGCCTCGAACTTTGCACTCCANGTCTGAATCGGACGATGGGATGGGCGGGAACAGGCGACTGCTGGGTTTGCTATGGCGGTGAGTGTCTATTTGANNGTNGTCCTACGCTGCNGCTGATGTTCATAACTCCCTTACCTTCANAGGTTGCAGATTATGTGCATACATTACCTGAAGAGGTACAGCAACATCCAGCCTCGCATCATGCTTTTACNCCGATAGCTAAAGCGACCCGCTCGCGCAGGTTCGGTATATGTGGCCGGCGAAGNTCAGCNTACCAAAAGTGCTGTTNCTNGTATTACGATATTACATCTTCGTCAATAANATCTTCACCTCAATATGTGAGTGCACTTCTTTCAGCCTCTTCGGCATTTCCTCTAGCTGCCCATCGCTCACGTCGAAACGAATGTGTAGATATCTTCCCCAAAGATNCNCCACCTGAAGCCTGCTATAGCAGGTTCTACAGGGCGGCCATGTCTTCAACGGTGCTGGTTTTGGGTGCTGAAGGTGAGATNGCTTTACNCCNGGAAGNCTGNTANCGGNCTGAAATGGTTCNGCTTCCTNGTGCAATCGAAGCCATCCTGTTCCTGCGCGTCTACGCTTTTTCAGGGCGGAGCAAAAAGCTGCTTGCGTATCTCATCGTTCAGTTNTGTGTAAGCGTGCCTCCAAAANTGTGTCAGGCGCGTNNATCNGCATTCNCTGNCTNNATCTGCAGGCTATNCATGGAGCAGCATACCCCGTTCTCGTCCGATTTCTCAACTCGATGAAATGTGAGTGCAGTGNGGCCCCGAGCAGCNGCTTCGGTCTTCACATCAGAGTACANTACACTGACTGCGCACNCAGATATAAAGCTGCCACTACGTAANATGGCATGCCTGCCCATCGAAGCGGACGGGACGATCCTNGGTGGGGTTTTNGCCACCCTTCTTGGTGGAGTAGTCAGTNAGTCATAGCNGTCGCNACNCANANGGACCCNGTTTACGCTCCTNTACCAGTCGCACTATTCCTTATGGTTTTCCTCGCCCTNCGCAAGCACCGCGTTGGTCTCATGACTGGGTGTCTTAAAAGAGGATCGCTTTTATCAGTNTTCTACAGGGANGGGCTCGTATACTTTGTCTCTATGTCAGGTGNGTCTAGGCTGNGCTTTGGAAACCCAGNGTGTGTGTGGCTNACATCACATCTCCCAAAGCCGTGTTGACGGCNAANATAACAGTGACTTTCGCGGCGCCGATGCAGTACAAACTNCACTTNATNCAGTACGCTCTCTTCANACCNCACNNGTTCCCAGANAGGTCTNTTTGACCCCNTCTCAGGCTTGCAGTCAATACTTACACCATACTTACAACTCGAATGTTGCTCCACCTCCGGCAATGGGCCGAGCGCGATGGTTTGCAGGAATTTCACTCANGGACCCTGGCGACAAGGACGATGGATGGCATCGATTATTCTGCAATACATAGGCCACTAACGCCTATACAGTTCCAAGATAGACGTGTAGCTGCCCCTATGGATACAAGATGGACTACTAGTACGGGTGGAAGGAGTACTGTCGAGACAGCCGTTGAAATGACACCACGGTGACCCAACCTATAGCTATGCGCAGTGATCTGAGCTGAACGTTCTCCAAGATGAAGGGAGGAATCTACGTAAGTGCAAATTAGCCACTCCATCACACAGCCTGCTCTAGCCGCGGTTCTGGTCCTTAGCCTTCGCCATTCGACGCCTCCCTTCCTAAAAGGGTGTCGTTCGGATTGAGCCCCTCTGAGCGCTGGTGAGTGTGACGAAATCTGGGGATACCGAGTCCATTGCCCTCCGAGCTAACGCTGCCTGCCGCCACAGTCTTGTTGAAGTTATTTGTCCAGGAACGTCCTGCGGTGACTCGGAACACGATGAGCATGGGCGAAAGTTGCTGAGTTCCAACCCCATTAGTTCCCGCAATCCAATATCCATCACTGGAGGTGCGTTAGGTGACTTACATTGAAGCACGTATACAGCAGGTTGAACAGGTTCAGGAGGACGGTACCAACGTACGCATTTCCTCCACCCTTGATACTCATAGCGTCGACAATCGCTGCTCCAACTCCGGTGATAGTGAGCGGGACTGCAGACTCGATGACTATTGCAGTACCGCCCGTATAGATGCGCATGTCGCGCGAAGGGAGCGCCGCCTGCAATTCTTTCCGCTTGCGTATCAATCCTTGAGCAATCAGGAAGGTGACGAGGATGTTGAACGCCACCGTGAGGAAGAGAAAAGTGGGCTCGGGCCAGCCTACAATGGCTCGATTCGGTTTGGTATACTGGGTGATAGTGAGGGCGGCGAAGCCTACGGCTCGGGGAATCAGCGGAATGGGAGACGAACACAGCCGGGCACAGAAAGCTCACCTGTAGATGGAATAAAGAATAGTGCTGGCAGTCCTCGTAGCCACAAAGCATCGGAGTAGCGTACGATATAGCAGCGATAAAACTGTGTGCTAATCAATCGCACGACATTTGGACCTTCAGGCTTTGGGGGACGCACCATCATGGCATCCGAGAGTACAATCACCACACAGGTGCAAATTATATTTCCAGTAGCGAGGGTTCCGGAACCCAGCTCGCTCGCGTTCGATATGACATCCATCCCAGACTGTGAATGGAACTCAGTTATGAATTGAGCTTGCGACGCTATGAGCGTTCTTGCTGCCGATAGAGCGAAGACCACGAAGTTGAACGCGATGTAGGGAAGCCTTCTTTGCCGCTNGGTAATCTCACTCTCCATGTACAGCATGAAGGAATAAATCAACATAAACAATTGAACGCCTGCTCGGGATGAACAAAGCAGCCATTGGGACAATGGAAGNTGCTCTACGCACCGAGGACGACCATAGCNAGAGCTTCGAAGTAGTGTTGGCTTCTGACAAGGACCAGCCCTAATTGCTCGTAATCTGCCTGGACCATGGTGGAAGCTTCAGTGAGGAACAGAAGGGTCTGGGAAAGCGGATAAGACAGCAAGGNCTTTTACATAGNATTATGGTTCCTCTGATAAAGTTCAATTCACCTTGTTGGGGAATAAGCGCGAGAGAAGACGCCCTGATAAGCACCTGACTCTGTTGACCATAGTGGAATACCCACTCTCGCTCACTACTGCTTGTCCAAGCCTGTAAGATGCAGCATCTTCCTGAAGTTGAATCCAGCAAGCAGGAATCAATTTTGAATCGCAACCCGATATATGGGTTCCTCTGCCCGCCCGAGGCCATACAGTTTCCTGCGATCGGTTAGTATGCGGATGCCAGTCAAATCCAAGCGGCTTCAGCGATGGCTACCACAGAATTTTGACATGCTACGCGTCGTGCTAAGCAAGCGCCCGTGATAGTAGTCTGCCGATCGTTCCGGGTCCGAAAGATAAATAGGAGCTTCCGTACTTCGTTCATTGTCGTCACTCCAGGTACGCACAGATCCGTACACCAGCATTGGCTGCCAAAATCGGCTTCAAGACTGCCAAGGCTTTTAGCTTCTCCTTGGGCAATGCCGTTGAAGTTGAGCGTATAGTGATGGTCGTCTCTATTGGTTTCTCTCCTTCGCTGCTGCCTTTTTGTAAATCTCCCAGACCCCCGAGTGCGTCCACAATGACCTCCAAGAGAAGGGGCCCAGACCGACTGTAACGGCTCAGGTCGACCAACGTTAGCTCACGTATGCAGACCACTACCGTCCTCTTCTTCACAGCGTTATGCACCATGCAGTACGCTTGCTCTTTCAAACGAGCATCAGCGCTGAAAGCATGTTCGTACACCAAAATTTTGGGCATGAGACCATGAATGAGCTGGGCAGTGAGGTCCATGTCGATCCTGTGGACCTCTAGACGTCGCACAGGCGGCGATTGGTCGACGAATTTTAGCATCAACCCGAACGCTTCTTGATGTCTTGCTGGGTGGTATGGTTCCGGAAGTTCAGAGAGGTGAAGGCGATCAAGTGTAGATGTCTTGAGGAGGGATAGCAATGCGAACATGGTGCTCCTCGGCGCTAACATTGAAAGGTCTTTGACGAAGGTCATCATGTATACTTCGCTCTGTGCCAGAGTCGGCTCAATGTCGAAGGAGAATGGGGCGCATATTGACAGATGGGTAACCTTTGGCTTTATGAGTGCCAGAGTACCCCAATTGAGCTCCTGAACGTCGTCTTGGTTTCTGATCGTGATACTGGAGTGATGGGTGAGCTGGGTAAGAGGGAGGTATGCGTAGAGCCTGAGGTCAATGCTGCGGTGGCCGATTTCGATGTCGACCTCGAAGTGAATCAAGTTGGGAGCTCGATACCCATAGATTGTGTTGGAAGGGGGGATACCTGGAGGAGTACCAAGTTCTCTGCGTGTCCCAATGATGTTTAGATACTTGAGTGAGCGAAGGTCAACCGGGCCGAATCGAGAGCTCGTCTCACTGGCGCTCGCCATTGTATAAGCTGAGGCAATCAGACCGCCAATGCGGTCCAGCTCAACCCCAGATTCAGCCAGATTTTGAAGAANGGTGTACGGATCGAGGCTCTCNTCAATGGAAATGAACAGCGGTAGGCCCGCTGACCTGTTGTTACATATCTGCACCATCCTCCACAAACTTGCAGCTTGCTGGCCAACTGGAGGCGGGGAAAGACGAAAGCTAGACCATAGCTTCGGCATTGATAAAGCGTCGTCCCTCCACCTNCGGCAGACCTGGGCNATNGTGAAAGCGGGGGAAACAGGGGAAGCTGTGCAGGGTGTCGAANNTGTCCAGGATACGCATTCNAAGATCGCCCAAAGCAGTTCNGCCGGCAATGNTGCAGCCAGTGAGCTTTGCAAATCGGCGCCCATATCCGAGTCCACAGGCGCTGGTGAAACGTCCTGNATTCTAAGTTCGTCCCTGCCNCCGTCAACCNTCGTCACCTCAGCAAATAGTTGAAGGCGCGAATTCGATCACATACCTATCTTCCCTTCCATCACNGAAGTCCATTTTGNACAGTCTCGTATCCTTGATTCCTGTGTAAAAACNGTTCAGGCTGTTGGCATGCACTTGAGTGATGGTTGAAAGGAACGATGCAGGTNCAAAGTTACAGTATACTAATGCTTGCGGTGTTTGGTTTGGCATCGCTGTGGCGCACTCAGAAGAAAAGTGGGCGCTACAAGCCAGTGGGCATGCTTTATTGAGTANCAACACAGAGGTTTATATTGAATTTGAATCACTACTCGATATAGTCTGTCGAACCGGAAGATACGCAGACAAAGGACATGGGAAATAAGTATAAAGCCGTCCGATTCGATGTGAAGTGCGGGAACGTCTGCAGGGAANGCAGCTGAGNGACAGACTGAATTCGAAGGAATGAGCACCGCAAGCGCTACAAGCCACCGTCCCAAGGTCCACCCCGTAATTTACAATCAGTGATTCCGTTTGCCTGCCAGTGTCGGAGGGATAAACGAGTGCCTGACAGTGATGTCTGCATCGCCTTCAAGGAGGATCTTAAATGGGTAGNCAATGGGAAGGCGGAGCGTATAACGATGGANACGTCTCCAGTGTTCTCTTGAGGATTGTCTCTGTTTAACGATTGGAGCATGTTCAAAACGTCCTCTAAGAGCGGCCCGCTGGTGGAAGATGTATCGCTGAGCACCACTTCCCGAGCATAGGATGCCTTTCGGTCTTCCACCACATGATGGAGCATTCGACAGACTGAGTTCGTAACGCAGGGAAGTCGCTGAAGGAATGGGCTATGACGGCGGATTCCGGCTTGCATTTCTCAATTATGCTGATTGAGCGTTCGATGTCGAGGAACTGAGTCGAAAGGTGGTGAATTTTAGGGCAACGGGAGAGGAAGTGAGAGAAGAGGTGCGCCGTATTCAATTCCCTGACCTCAACGGATGGCTCTGCGAGCACCAGGTTGACAGCAGAGGGGATCCTCATTTGACAAAGGATGCTCCAGATTGTGGGTTCACTGGCATTGATGCAGAGGGTTCTGACCAGGGGAAGTACACACGTTCCGTAGCTGGCGGCTGTTGGCAGTTGCTCCGACAATGGAACGACCAGAAAGCGACAGAAAAGGTGGGTAACCGCTGGGAAGTGGGCGGAAAGCTCGCTAAATTCTTCTAGGTTGCCCCAGTTGTTGACCGTGAGCATCAAATGGGTGAGATGCGAGAGTGGAAGCGGTTGAAAGAATCTGATATCAGACCAAGGAATAAATATATGCGCCTCTACGCGGGTCGAATTTGAAAGAGTGAAGCGGGCTTTGGTGGGCATCAGAGCTAGAACAAGCCTCGTTGCAGGACCATTCAAACCGCTCCCAAGCAGATGCAGTCGCCGTAGATTCGGGAACTCGATAGAAATCTTCAACGACTCTTGAAGCATGGCTACCATTGTGTGTGTGTACACGGTTAAATTCTCCCAACGGTCGGGAGGCGCGCCTGCTTGGTGAAGTTTGTCGAGGACTTCGCCCGGAAAGAGCCAAAAATGATCAAAAGTGTGAGGGGCACATCCGCTGTTCTGGAGAGTGCAATCTTGGCGCGTCTCCACATTGCCACGGAGGCTCTCCTGAACGCCACCAGGTCATTGAAGTTCAACGTCGGTGGTAGGACCAAGCTGAGGGTTGACTAAAGTTGCGGGCAGGAGGTTACAATATCTCTCCAGCGATGGCAGACTTCAGCCAGGGCGAAAGAAGGTGACATAATCCCGTCCGCATTCATGTAGGAAGGATTCGCGTTCACAGGCAACAAAGACATGAAAACTGTCGTTAAGACCTCCGCCGGGAGAGTGCCTATGGCAGAAGCTGCAAATGTGACCGTCGTTTCGAGTGCTTGTCCTTGAGCAGGTGCCTGTCCTGGAATCGCTCCACCACTGAATGCTCGACGTTAGCCGCGAAACGTGTGCACTGCTATTGACAACGCACCCTGAGTCCATCGCAGGCGAAGGGTAGGTCTGAGGTACAAGAGGAGACCTGATTGATGAGGGTCGATGAGCGGCACTTTGCAAAGCAATCTGGGTGTCGGGACCACTGAAGCCAGAGGAACTGTTGCAAGCCACAAATTCAGCGCCACTGGCATTGTCAGCCCTTTGTCTGTGGCGTCCAATACAAACACGGCACGCGCCACGTCAACAAATCTGGGAGAGTCGCTCAGTCAACCTTCTTGGAAAAGCCCAACACTGCGCGGTGTCAAGATATCGCAAACCGGTATGACTCGGAAGGTACCCTTACAAGCCTCCTCTTTTGTGTGGACAACCGCGGCTCTGCGCCTGGCTTTCACGCCGGGGACCTCTTCTCTTGCGCTGGACCTCCAGGAGATATCTGCCACGAGCCCGGAGCTTCCCATGTGTTGCTGACTAGATATGGTCGCAATTGGGGAGATCTCCCAGCAAGAAAGTTAGACGGATCTCTGACTCTTGAGACACGGCTCGGCGTCCTCGACTCAATCTCAGCGGGCAATGCTTGCTATTGATGTTCTCGCAGAAGTTGACCTACCTTTGGCTTGATTTCCAGCTCATCTGGTCGTAGCTGTTTCCGCACCGAGGCGTTGGCTCTTCCACACAGCCAAGAGATAATGGCGTCGCACTTAGAGTGGCTAATGCGGTCACTGGACACGCAACTTCGTTCTGCTGGGTCCAGCGAAGTCCATGGATGGCACCGATATGCATGCACACCTTCTTGAAGAGTACATGATAGAAGTGTTTGAGTGAGTAATCGTTCTATTCCGCTCTAACTCGTGCCGGAGTCTTCATGTTCTCGAGCTCAAAGGACTTCCTATTCAGGTGTGGAAGCTGACTTCGGTTGCTAGGAATGCCCCGCAGCCGTACTCGGATTGCACGGGCCCCAGCCGACTAAATCCCGGCACAGTTGAGGGATACGACGGCTTGCCATCCTTCACGCCGGACAAAGGACCTGTGGCTCCGTTGCCTGCAGGCACAACCTGCCTCGATCGAATGCCACACGATCGAGCTCGACATCTGTGATGGTCTTTGGCTTGGAGGATGGAGCAACTTTCCACTCTCGGTAGGCATGGGGACAAGCGACGAAAAACCCGACTCCCGGTGCGGCAGAGCCTACTCGCCGAGCTGTTTCGAAGTTGAAACCCATTCTCAGCTATGGACGACCACCTATGGTAGTCGAGGCGGTCAACCCCCAGGAACTGATCCAGCCGTGCCGGCATCACAGCCCATCCGATGATACATTGGCCTTGTCTTCTTCAGACGAGCCTCGTCGGTAACACCTGAAAGACGGTGATACGACCACAGATAGTGGCTTAGCGCCTGCCAATCTCCATCGTGGCCTTAATGGCCACTTACGTTTCCGAGTACGCAGCGCCTCCACCCGGAGCCTCATATAGACACGAAAAACTCACCATGAAATTTTTCGTAGGTCTGACCTCCACCTCTTCCCACCCAGCGACATTTCCAGCTCGGCATCCTCAGACTCACAATGTCTGTGCTTACTGGTGCTCAAAACGCTGCCGCCCAACTCTCAACGTATCTTCTCATTATCGAAGAGTATGAGGCAACGAAACACACCAATGTTAGTACATTTGCACCTCTAGTCCCCAGTTTAGCATATATTGATAATCTACTAGTATTTGGTAGGCCATATCGCTCGTTTCTTCATTGTCTTGGCTAAAGCGGGGTCGCCGTTCTCCGATAGGCGGTTGCAGGGTTCGCACTCGTGGTGAGTAGCCTTATCCTGTCATTTCTCATGTTATGGCTCACGCTTCTTCAGGTGGCCGATCACCTACACACTCTACCTGATGAGGTGAGCAATTTCTAATTCAAATTCGAGACGCCCCTGCTAACAAAACTTCCAGGTCCGCCTCATTTGGCCATCTCCACGGAGCGCACCGAAGTTCCTGTTCTTCCTACTCCGATACTACCTCTTCATCCACCACATCTTTGCCGTTCTCTGTGAGTGATACGTTTGACTCCACTTCCATTATTCACGCTGATCTTTGCAAAAGACGGTGAACGTGTGGACCTCACCCCCCAGGATTGCAAATCGTCTTTCGTGCGATTGGCCATCTCGTCCGGCATCGTGATCACAATCGCGGAAGGTCAGTCATTTTTATATCAAGATACGTCGGACGGCTGAAAAGCATCCCAGCCATCCTCTTCTTGCGGGTCTACGCCTTCTCAGGGAAGCACAGAGGGATGCTCATTTACCTCTCGATTCAATACGTTGTACGTTCGCGTCCGAGTTGGCTGTACTTTGTTCCGCCCTGACCATACTCTCCAGGCTTTTCATGCTGCAGTGTTCGGCGTGCTCGCTAGGTTTTTGCAGACCATCGAATGTGAATGGCTCTCGAAGCCCTTGTGAACCGCAACTGACCCAGTTTTCCAACGCAGATGTCAAGTACCCCTTCAACAACATGACCTGCATGCCCTCCGCAGGCGAAAGCGAACTCCTCGGCGTCACCTTCACTCTCCTTCTCGCAAGCGTCACCCGTAAGTCCTCACCCCACCGTCATTCGCCCCACCGCTGACTCCGATGATATCCTTCCCTCCTTATCTGATCAGTCGTTATGCTCATCATGGTGTACATCGCCTTCCTCAAGAACCGCGAGTCGGGACTCAACAGTGCGCTCATGGTAATCTTTTACCGAGACGGCATTTTTTATTTCATCTGTATCTTCGGTACGTTGTTTCCGTGACTGCTTGCCATTCCGTGTCGCTGACGCGCTCGCTCAGCACTGGCTTCTGCGAACATCTTTGTGAACTTCTTCGCTCCATACGGGTACAGATTCCTCTTCGTCCAGTGAGTCGCGATCCTCTTGGTATATCTTCGTCTACGTCTCTAACGTCTTTGCATTTCTCTCAGAGCCGAAGTAGACATCCACGTTATCCTCGCAACACGAATGCTCCTCCACCTTCGCAGATGGGCAGAGCGCGAACGTCTCTCCCCTAGTGGATTCGGAAAAGGAAGGCAATCCGGTGCCTCCGAATACGTTGTGAGCTCTGAACCGGTCGACTATGCGACATACTCGGTCGACTACTGGACGTCAGATTTCGGAGATTCGCACGAGATGGAGTACTACGAGCCCCCTCGACTTCGCCAGCAAGCTCCCAGAGCCCCTGTTTACGGCAACAACTATGTCTGAGCAAGCTCAGCATCAGATTTGGCTCATCTGCTTGGACCGTTCGCAATTTCACAATCTTCTTTACATGCGAGGTGCCGGCGCCTTATCGAAGGCACCCTGTCTATCATTTCCAGATTCCTGCCTTGATGGACAGATGCGGCTCGGCCTGTGCTTTCTCCACCTTCCTTTTATCTTTCCGGTCCTTTCCCACTGTACTATTAGCCAATCCATAGACAAAACATGTAACATTAGTCATTCAAAGCATCAGGAATGCGCGCAACTTTTGAATAATGCTCTCGCTGGTTGTATCACATCGAATGTCGGCGACATAAGCGCCCATGTGCGGACTAGTGAAGCGCTTGGAGTTTGATCCGTTCATAACCCCTCACTGGCATTGCCCCCGATTACCGACTGAGGTCGGGATTGTGTGGCAATGGCCACCTCCGACGGTGCTCCTTGTCCTCAATTACCATGATGTTGCAAGGTAGGAGAAGTAGGGCATTAGTGTGGCTTGATGCGAGGGAACCGCCTTCAATTATCGTTCTGCTATCGAGTCTCAGATCGGCGTGCCGACGCGCTACGATGAAGTTCATCAGGATTCAGGCGGATACGACTATCCGTGATGCCAGGAGAAATCGCGAGCCTACGGGTAAGAGGGCGGGGAATACCCGCCTTATCAAGTAGGAGAATCGGAGACCTTCGATAGAGACGAGCCAGGTCTTGACGCGGCGCTGTGTAATAAATGGCACCCACTTCATCCGGTAAAAATCGATCAAAATGTTCTCTAGGATGCTGGACGGGCCATCGGCGGTGAAGTAAAAGGGGAATAGGTGACGAGGAGGGCAAAAATGACCACCGCAGGACTCGAACCTGCAACCTTTTGGTGCCTATCGCAATTGCCGTCAAGCCATCGAAGCCAAACGCGCTACCATTGCGCCAGGTAGCCTTCTTTAATTATCCCTTTTTTATACTCCTCAGTCGTACGCGGAAGGCGCCGGACCGCGCGGCAAAAGTCGTGCCGAGCCCCTATCCCGAGCCCCGCTGTAGCTCAGTCAGCTGCTCTGCGTTCCTTTGCATGCTACCGCCACCAGCAAGATTTCCCTTATCCGCGTCTAAGCCATTCCAAGCAGCGTTTCTAGCTTCAAGATGCAAAAGGCAGACCTTTCCTTGTGCTGTGGCTCATAGGCCTTCAAGACATTATTCTGGCGATGCCAATAGTTGCAGTTCATCTTCGAAGGTGACGACGAGCACAGGGAGCAAAGATTCCCAGGATGTCGAAGCTCAAGATAATTCGACGCCTTTGACTGGTAGCGCAAAGCTCTTTGCTGAAGCCGAAGAGGAGGAGCGCGAACTGGAGGAACAGCATCGTACTCGAGGCCGACGAAGCATGTCAAACACTCAGCGTTTGCATACCGACAAGTTACAATTCCAGCACCCAAATTGGACTGGGGACGAGTCAACCGAGGATGCCGTCCTTCGTATGTTGGTCGACAAGTACAAACCTCTACGATCGGGGACTACCCAAACGGCTGAAGAGAAGCTGCGCAAGGGAGGTCCCAAGCCTGCTGCTACCTCTATACCTCTATCTGAAGGAGAGTCGGAGAAGTCTCCGTTAGAGACGCTGGAGGCACGGATCGGTGCAGTCGAAATCAAAGTTGACGGTACTTCGGGCTATCAAGTCAAATCCACACACTCTGCCCCCCTTCGGCCTACAATGACAGGTTCCTGGGCGACCGAACCGCTCTTACCTTCGAACCCCAACCACAATCCCTGGGATACGACGTTTAAAGCACCAAAAGAGTGGACCGAGGCTCCGTCAATCAAACACGCCTCGTTAATCCCCTCTCCCAAGAAGCCGACACCAGCCGCAGGACCGGAAGATCCTAAGCAGAAGAGGAAGGAACGGGAGCACCTCAAGAGGACGAAGACGGCGGGTCGTCTGGGTTCGGCTAAAGAGGCCATGCTGGATTATCGACTGGGGATGAAAGGTGGTTCGGCCGGGGATGCGGATCGAGTTGGTCCTGAGCGGGTGAACCCATCGAGTCTCAAAGGGTGGACGAGTCTAGTGGAAGACCGAATAGAGGTGAGAATCATGTATCCCTATCCGTCACGGTTGAGTAGCTCATTCACACCTCATTCCAGAAAGCACGCAAAGCCGGAGCCTTCAACGACGTCAAAGGCCGTGGCCAACCCATCGCTCGTTCAACAGACGAACAAAACCCCTTCATCGACCGAGAAGAGTTCTTCATGAACCGTATTGTCCAACGAAACGGCGCCGCTCCCATCTGGGTCGAACTTCAAAACGAACTGGAAGAAGCTGTAAATTCGTTCCGCTCCGTACTCATGGAGTCGTGGGTGCGAACAGCGTCCACGTCTATCTCTGCCGAACTTCCACCTCCTTCCGCAACGCCTACGCTTGCGCTGCCAAGCACGGAGTGGGTTGCAAGGTATAGGGATCGAGGTTGGGAGAGTAGGGAGCTGGGGTATCATACAGCTGCGATGAAGGAGATCAATGCGCTGGTGCGGAAGTATAACGGGATGGCACCCTATCCCGTTCGAAGAGCTCCGTACACTCTGGAGGCTGAGAGGGAGAAGGTGTATAGAGAGGGTGTGGAACCTATCATGGAGGCGTTAAGGCAGAGGGGGAAAGAAGGGAGGCTAGGAGGAAGAGACAGTCTTACAATTGGTGGTTCTGGTGGAAGTGTGGGTGGTTTAGCTCCAGGAGATGGAGGGGCAGGAGTGCAGGCGGAGGGATGGGGGCTCGGAGAGATGATCAGGGCTGTCTTGAACAGAATAATAGGGAAGCCGTCCCCACATAACTAGAGACTCATGTCACTCCGATACTTCTAGATCTGTAGCATTAGAAAATGTAAACGCCTAGCTGCACCTCAATATTCAATGACAACTGGCTCAAAGATCCTCGTTTCCTCTTCACATTCCCTCCTCAATGCGCGCAGGCTTATATAGCCTCATCTTGGCCCTACTCCAAGCGGCCGCCTGGCGAAATGGCATCGCGTCTGACTACGAATCAGGAGATTGCAGGTTCGACCCCTGCGGTGGTCATCGCTTCGTTTTTGCTTCATTCCAGTAGCTCCTTCCTTCAAACATCGATAGACTATATCGATACGCATTCCCGAATCGTTACTTCACTCATTACAGTACTACTGACTCTCTTAGTTCCTGAATTTCATCATCCATGACCCACCTCCTCCTGCCAGCCCAACCACTTTTAGCGCTAACCTTGCGGAGATAGGGGCTTACGGATCCGGCTCCGAGTCGCAGCACGGGGTTCAGCTCAGTGGGAACGAGGCGCCAGCGCTTTCCTTCCTTCCTACCATCTTCTCAATTCCCCGCATCTTGTTATCTGGGTACCAGGGGAACGGGTTCACGCTCTGACTCTCGCCAATTGGGAGTTGCGAGCCCTAGACGAGATATAGGTCGAGTTCGAACGGTAGCTCCACGGAACCTCCAACTGCTTGCTCAAACAGCAACGAGCCTGCGTTCAGGACAACAAGGACCGCTTTGGTTGGGATTTTCTGAAGCAGCCTAGCGGGCCAGCTCTAGAGCCTGTGCGGTGCGAAGGAAACGCTTGCCCTCAACGCCCCACACTCGAAACCGTCTGGAGAAGGGGACCACCGACTAGACTACATCCTCGGGGAATAGGAACTCGGGTTAGAAACAGGGAGAATACAGCAATTCCGCCATGCCTGCTCCTGTCGTGTACGTTTTAGCCGCTGTCGTTACTGTGGGTGCTGTATGGATGTTCAAAGAGGTGCATATCCACATTCTCTCCCATTCCAGCATTGGGCGCTAATACAAGTGCTTATCTTACCCTAGCTCGTTTATGTCCCACACGTCCACCCACATGTCGCCCAGTGGGCCGAAGGGCTCCAAGAAGAGCGTAGAAGGAGAAGAAGAACCCCAGCTCGCCCGCACGCTGCGAATGGTAACGATGCTGGGGACGAAGCTGGCCAGCCGTTGATTCCGATGCCATCCTCACCTTCCGGTTCAAGGGACCAGTCGACTCAGAACGAAGTGCGTACGCCGAACATATTTCTACGTCGCCGTAGACAGCAGGGGAGCTCAGGAAGCAGTGGGGGAGTGGACGGTGGGAATGACTCGGACGAAGAACGTTATGGTGGTCCCTACACCCCTCGAAGCACTCAAGCATCTTCAGCTACTCGACGCAGCACGGACGATATCGAGCTAGCGGACCTAGCCCCCGAAGTAAGAGAATGGAGTCGTACGAGTGTTGTAGACAGCCGTGCTGGAATGAGGAGCCCGCTCGATGAGGTAAATTCCGAATAAGCTTTCACATTCGCCTCGTTGCTGACTGCTGCCCTCTACCATTTCCTCCCTCTATCCCTTGCCACATCTGTAATACAGTCCAACCATGCTATCCCCTTGTGTGGCCTTGGCAGGCGTCACCTCCTCTATGGCATATCGGGTGATAGAGGTTGCAACAGGGGTGAGCATTCGTTTACCTAGTCGTAGGCGTAGCTCTGCTGACAATTGATCATGAAGCATGCCAGTAGAGACCCGTCCATGTCGAAAGTTGGTTCCAGGATGGATGCTTGCGGCATGTCCTTTGTCAACGCGACGTTGGAATGCAACACGCTTCAATCTGCATCGAATCGGCTTTACGTTATCTTGCTATGAAATCTTCCCGCCCAGTCGGGTCTGAACCTGTCCTACGGAAGACAAACATAGAGTAGCGTCTATGACCATTGTAGTGAATACCCAAAGCACTATCCCGCTTTGCTCTCGACAACTTACCTCCGAGCTAGTCGCTTGCCATGTTCGACCACGGATGCGGCACGCACTCGCGGACCCGAGACGTTGTCTAGGTTGAGCATTATCTCAGCTTCAAGGGCATCGGTCTGCGCGAAGCATCGTGCTTCTGTACTCCTGGTGGACGGCAGCCCGGTTCCAAACCGATGTGGAACCACCAACGAGTGTCTGGCCGAGTAGATGAAATTACGGGTTGCCTGTAGCAACGCGGTAGTGAGTACCCGAAACCCTACGCAGTTCTGATCTCTCTAACGTACATCCTAGATGGCGGCTGGTTAGGTCCAAGCTGACAATGAAGCACGCCCGTTGACCTAAAGTGGCTTGGTCCCGCGAGACCGTGGCACGATCATGTGCAAGGTCCATGCCCGCCTCGAGGCGTTGCGCTAAAGGTGCCGGTCCCATAAATTCGTCGGACTGTGCACCACCGCGCTTTGCGGTCTTTGCTTCAGCACCCCATCCTGTTCGTCCACTCGCTCTCTTCTGGTAAGAGAGTGCTGTGGTCCCCACACGACCCAATCCGACTTTAACAGAGCTTCGCCAAGCTACGAAGGCAGACCGACGATCGCGATGTCCGACGACTCTGAGCAGCGAGCGGCAGGGTTCGCTACGCCCCACCCTCTACCTCTCAACCTACTCGACGCGTTCCAACACCACAAAGAAACATGTGGGTGCGGCGACACTACGCACTTCCGAACGATGGTTAATAAAGGGACCCGGGAAGTATTGGGAGTATGGCATGGGCCGAGTTATGAGTCGCCTTGCGCACAGTATACCGCACCAGCTACCGTACAGCAATCAAAGTGCTTCGACTTCGGGTGGGCCGACGACGAAAGCGACGAGGAACACTCCATGGAGAGCTCCGAAAGCGAGAGGTGAGTCCTCTGGTGTTCATGATAGGGACTAGCGCTCAATGCATACTTGGGATGTAGCTCCGATGATGAAGAGGCCGCCACCAGCGCTTCTTGCGATATCTCGGAAGTTGATTATGTGGAGAACGACCTTAGGAGGGTTCACCGAGTGGATGGAAGCAACCAAGGGAGCCACAGAGAGCATCAGTACGTTCGACATCCTCTACATGTGTCCAAGTGCTTGAGGTCGGATACTGACTGGGTGCTCTAGTGACCGCTACCACCCCTACGCGTACACACACACTCAAAGTGAAACCGACATCGATCCCTTTGACTTTGACCCCACCGACTTCTCCTTCTTTGGCCCTAGCGACCTTTCTCTCATCAACTCGTTCAGTCTTTCCCTCGCTACTATGCAGGTGCCGGGCATTGACTTGTTTGCCTTCGACGAGTTTACCATGCCCTATGGACCCGAACAGCTTCCCACTATCGGCCTGTCCGAGGACGAGAAGGCAGATGCCGTCAGGAAGAACCAGTTATGGTCGCTCTTTAGCGGTGTGGACGATAATGGGGAACAGGGAGACAATCAGTCAGAGGGGGTGGGAGAGAGGCACACTTCATCCAATACGGTCGCGACGAAGGCCAAAGGGCATTCCAACCATCCTGCCAAGTCGAACACCAAGTTAGGAGGCATGAAGAAAGGCGAATCGACTCGGACGAAGACAAAGGTGGCGAGGACAGCCGTTAACACGGAGGAGAGCTCCGTTCGTCGCCCTGACAGGAGCAGGGTCCCGACCGATAAGGAGAAGTGGGCCTTCCCCGTCGCATCCAGAGCCGCCAGGTCTGCTCGATTGCCGATCCGGTCTGCCCTTAGGAAGAGGCAGGGACGGAAGAAGCGAAATCGGGTGACCTGGGCGGAAAGCGACGACATCTTCGAGTTCGAGAAGGAGGCAGAGGATCAGTCCATGGACGATGACACCCAGGCCCACTCGGGTCGTACTGTGATCACCGTTACCGTCTCCGTCAAGAGCGAACATGACGAGCCGGATCTGTCTTCAATCAATACCCCCACTCCCCATGTCCAGGAGGACCATGGTGCGGGGGATGCTATGGTGTTGGATAGGGATATGGCCACTTCTTCGGCTGATTCTCCTACCTTTCCTTCGCTGGTGGGTCCCATCTACTCCTCCATAAAACAGGACCGTGTTGCTCACGTCGTTGCTTCTCAGGTGGACGCCAATGCCCCACAGGGTCACGGTGAAACCAACCAAAGCTCTTCGCCGTTCGCTTCCGCCGTCACCAGGCCACCGACAACTGTTTGCATGGATGCTGAGGGACGAAGGGCTTTCATCGACAGGATATACAGCCTTTACCAGCAAGAGCCGGCACCCTTCCACTTCTCTGAGGGCCATCCCGCATCCCAGCTCACCTGGGGAGCTTCTCAGGGGACTTACGCTCAGGGACCGCCCGCTCCTCTGTTCCTTACGCCTCAGCCAAGTTGTGGAAGCGGCCAACTGAACCCCCGTCCCGCTATACCCTTCCCTCCTCTTTTTCGGCTCCCTCCGCAGTCGCAGGTCCCTCCCACTCTCGAACAGGCTCCTGCAGTACGAAGACCGCGTCCAGGAAAGCCATACCCCGAACTCGACAGAAACCTATCCGTCAGCCTAACCGCGTTCCTGGGGCGAATGAAGAGCTAATGTGGTGCGGGCACGTAGGGGACCCCGAATGGGTCGAAGAATATGGCGACTACGTGAACCTCAGGTGCCTCCACCTGCTTCCCAAAACTCCAGGAGCGATTCAAGACCACTACGTGCTGGTGCATGGGATGAAGCTCGAAGGAAGTACGGAGAAGTGTCAATGGGGGAGCGTTTGCGGGCGCCGGATGATGGGGTATAACATGGAGAGGCATATTAAGACTCTGCACCTCGGCGGGGAGAAAGCCTTGTGTGAGGGAAAAGGGTGTAAGTTGGTGAGGGTGATGGGGAGTAGGTGGTGCTCGTCGGCCCACTGCAAGCATATAGCTCCGCTTTGGGAGAACAAGGAGCCTTGGCAGCTCTATGTTTAGGGCGTCAGAGAAAGGGGTGCACCGTGAGATGTTCGTATTGGTGGGCGGTGGATCTTGAGATGCTGGACGTTGGGGTATCAGTGTGTCGATCAGGCGACGGAGGGGGGTTGCTGGGTGCTGTGCTTCGAAGCAGTTCAAGGGAAATGAAATGCTGCTCATCGTACACTTCTACTCGGCGTGGAGTTCGTGAGCAGCAATCATCCCAATTGTATTTTATGTATCATAATCCATCTATGTTCTCTCATTCAAGGTCAAGCCTATGTGGGTCGGCGTATGATATATCGCGTCAGCTTTGAATACCAGGCTTCCTTCGCCAGCGTCGACTGCAATCTGTCGAGACCAAGTCCGCTGTTTCAGCCTTCAGTCCAATGGGTCGCACTTCCAAAGCTATATATCTTCTGTTCTACCTCGTTCAGGTACGATGCCGTGAGTCCGTGACAAAGGATTCTCCGGAGGCGGACTCCCAAATGGCGCCCCCGTTCTGGTGTTTACTCGGAGCGTCGTAAACGGTAGGGCGCAAGCGAAGCGAGACGGCGCCTCTCCACCTACCGAGCGAGGCGAATACGGTTAGTTTCCCCACAATCCGCACAGCGTACGATAGATATAGATGATTCTATGACCATGAGCAATAGAAGGCGTCGATGCCAAGCTGAATTTGCAACGGATTGGTCCCCCACATAAGCCCTGTTCGTACGGAGGGGTTGAGCGCGAAATTCAGAGATTTCAGGCTCGAAATCCACCCCGCCCAATAAGGACCGGCGATTGCGTCCTGTTGTTTGGTTTCACCGCCTCCCCATATCCCAGATAGACCTTCTAAAGGGACGGAGTTTGTAGCGCTCGTTTGGGGTTTGGAGGGAGCGTCGAGCACGAGATCAATGTTGTCACCCCACGGAAGCGCCTCTGAGCATGAAGGGAAGTCAGAAATCTGCCAAGGACTGAAAGCTCGGGGCGCAGGTGATGGGATTGTATACGCGTTGCTGGCGGCAAGAACCTATTCGGACGTTCGACGTTGAAGTGCACCTGCGGTTGATCCGCCTTCGGGGGCATCAGAGGCGCGTCTAAGGCTGTGCCCGCTCTGGAATTTGTGTGGAGAGAGCCAACGAGAGCCCGAGGGTTGGAAGAAAGCGTAGGTCCGTCATCGAGAGAGACAGCGATGTCAGAGTGAAAGGTGAATCTCCAAGGTTCGCAGGCTTGAGACAGATGGAGGGAGGGAAGGGGAGGCTCGAGGCTCAAAGGAAGTGGGGAGATGATGAGGAGCGGGACTCAGGAGACTTCCAAAAGAGATCGTCGGGCATGAAGGAAGAGCATTGCCAGAGGAGTGTATGGCGGTAATAGAGGCGGCGACAAAGGTCCAGATGGGGGGAATGAAATTTGGAGGGCCCGTGGCTAGTTCAAGGGCGTGAAAGGTGGGTCATAGGGGAGGCGAAATTCTCATGAAGGCAACGGACGACCGGGCAAGCATACCAGAGCTCCAGAACTTCCAGGTACATACTTCGTACTGTCCGTATCGCCCTCCAATCTTCCCGTGGCTCATCGTTGTTTTGTGTAGCCAACTGCGTCCTTGAGGGCCCCAGAAATTGTTGGAAAAGCTGGGTGAAATTTGCAGAATACGGTCTGAAGGCAAGCCTTTGGATCTGCAGCGGTACCGTAAGTGTCCCCCCATAATTTTGGCCCCTGGGAGTGCATAGCGGTGGAGGCGAGAAGAGCAAGAATGGCGGGTGAGGAGGCTGACTCGGGAAGGCGTCTGCGCCATACCTCCTGCCACGGTTTTCATCCGATTCCCTCCCGATCAAAGCCAAGATATCGACCAAATTTGGGCCCAAATCAAGACCAGAAACGTATTTTCCTGGTCAAATGTTCATCATTTTCAGGACCAAACGGTGATAGGAGGCGGGAACGACTCGGACGCCGCCTTGGCTTTCCTCTTGACTGCCATGTTCCTACTTGGGTTTGGCTCTCAGCTTGTCGACATTACCTTATCCTTCTCTCCAATGGCACCTTCACCGTGTACTGCGAGTCCTAGGCCCAATGTCGACCTTTTATAGGCGTAATCGCTATCGCCGTTTCATTCCGAACCGACCCCATTCATGCTTGTATCGTGGAAATGGAACTCGAGTACTCAAGTATACCGAGGGAGACGACGTCAAGACCGCGCTTGTTCGCCTGACCAAAGCTGTCTCTATTGGACTGGTGGGATGAAGGGTGGATGGAAATGAATTGTGCGTATTCCTCGACCAAGACGATGACTATCTTGTACTCAGGGTTCCATTCCATCACAGCGGGCGGCTCTGGGACGCCTGCGGTATACGAAGACACTCAAGGTTCGCCCCACGAAGAACGCCCGGAGCATCTTCTCTTCTCCTGGCGTTCTCCTGAAAGCCTCCCAACGCGAGAAATTGTGAAAATCGTTTCCAGATTGACGCTCTGGCTTCACCCGCTGTCGAATTCGATACCTTATCGATGCTCTGGGTAGCGCCTTCGTGTTGGAGACCTTTCCCTGTGTCCAAACACCAAGAGCGTACCTAGCCGGAAATCGTATACCGGCACTCTAGGAGCGGAGGAACGACCAAGGGGCACTGGAGGACGCGGGAGGATTAGTGTTCTCGATCCAAGAGTTCATTGTCTGGTTGCGACGGGTCACTTCTCTAGGGTGGTACAGAAGCGGCTCTGAGCCTCGAGCGCCATACCCATCTCTCGTCTCTTCCTGCGGAACGCGGCCAGCGGGCTACGACAATTCGAGGGATTCGCTGTTGAGAGAGATGCCAGAACCTCAAGGTATGTGTAACCGGGATATTTTCGAGTGCTAGACGCTGACGGATACGTCGTTCAGGTATATTACACTTCGGCCAACGAAACCCCCGGTAGCAGCAATATGGACCAGGGACGGACAGAGAATCCGTATTATTCAGCATGGATAGAGGTATGAGTCCTAATCTTGCGTTTTGTCGCGGTGTACCTAACCCGGTGGTAGGGTTTTCCATGGTCCACATCCGAGAGAAAACGTATCACAGTATCTCCGGCTTCCCCAAGGCTCAAACCGACATTTCGTCGAAGTACCCAAGCGTCGTAAAGGAGCGTGGAGGAACTAGGAGTCTCCAAGCCAGCAGGAACAAGACGGTCATTAACTGAAGAACGCTGGGTCCGGTCGAATGACTGTGTCGCCCCTCCTCGCCCCACAAATCCCGACTGGATCAACCTTCTGCACCGCTCGCCACCCTTCCTGGTCACCTCCCATTGAGAGCGTCTTTTCCCGCCGAACTGACCCCACAAGGGAAAGGCGGGTTTGTTGATGGCGCTGACGTAACCCATATCGAACCTGATCTGAGCCACTCAGTTCTTCAACCTCAACCACCATTGTCTTTCGTCGTCGCCTCTCATTGCCAAGGGCACGCTCAACTCAGTATCTACTCATCCTCCCTTCAAAATTCAGCAACGATAGGCAGAAGAAGCGATGGAAATCCAGTTTCAACTCGACACAACGACCTTCGCTCCCAGTTACACGCCTCGACACGCGCCTCCCCCTCCAAGCACCTCACAAGAGGTGGCTGTGCAGAATCCCCCCTCTGGCTGGCATACCGTGAACATCCCCAGTCATCCCTGGCAACAGCCCGCGCACCCACCCCAATGGAGCATCCTACCCGTACCGGGTCTCCCTCATACATACCAGTGCCGTCCAGTTCATAACCCCACGGGATACGGAGAGCCTTACCCACCGCCACCACCCGGAGGGGAGTTCCCTGTGTTCTCGTTTGGGGACTTTCCCGGGTCTGAGCCGGTTGTTCCTCCGCGCCAGGAGTTTCCGAGTGGGAGGGCTGGGCTTACGCTGCAGTTCCCTACGGCGAATCAGTACCCCGAGTTACCTGCGTATATGAGTGGGATTCAGGCTCACCAGCCCCCACCTGCACCTGAGCTTGGACCTCCACCAGCACCCCCGGCAACGGTCAAACAAGACACGTACATCTGGTGCGGACGAATAGACGACAAGACCTCCTTTGACGAATCCAGCGGACTATGGTTCCATAAACGGTGTCGGCATCTTATTTTACGAAGCCAAGACGCTATTCAGCATCACTACCGCGAGGTGCATAGGATGGAGTGGTTTACGTCGGACCAGAAGTGTAATTGGGGGAGTAGCTGTAAGGTGAGGAAGATGGGGAAGAATTTGGCGAAGCATATTTATGAGGTGCATGTGAAGGGGAAGGAGAGGTTGTGTGAGGGGAAGGGGTGTAAGCTTGAGCAGAAGCAGGGGAGTCGGTGGTGTGGGAGTTCGCAGTGTGAGCATATTGAGCCGCTGCCCAAGAATGTGAGTGTTTAGAGGGAGGGGAGGATAGGGAGAGGATTCATTGCGATGGAGACGAGGATGCAGATGCGATGCTCGACAGGGGGTTTTTACGCAGTGCGTCGATGAAACGGCCTATATCCTTTCATTCGTTAGTGGTTCTGGCCGTCGACTTTGGTCTTATCCTTGTTGTTTGCATGTTTGTACGCTACATTGTACGGTTGGACTTGCTGCCCCTTCCCCGCTCTGATTAACTTGCTATCCTTCCCTACCTACCAGATTTGTACAACCTGACGACTGCCACGACTCTCACTTTTGCTTTTCTAACCCATACATGTAATCATATTGCTTCCTCGCTCTTGCCGTACATTTCCAGGCAATTTATCATATCTTCGATCCTCTGGTCCTCCGCCCCAAACACGGAGACCTCTTGGGCGCTTAGACGACGGAGGACCTTGCTGATCCGTCGTTTCTCTGACGTCACGCGTCGAGGGACTAATTAACGCGGTCCATAGACGGCTGGAGTCCCTGGCTGGGCTTTCGAATCCCTGAAGAGGTGCTCTTTTCTCTGGGAGTTGGCGTTGACAGGTGGCAGGTTGGAAGACACGTTGCGCAATCAGACTGTGCTTGTTCCTTTCCAACTCTCTAGAGCGACTTTGGCTAGTCCCTCCCTCTGCATACTTCTATTATTTACTACGCGTGCGAGAGGTGCAGCTTGTTCACCTCTCGAGCCCCTCCACCTAGCCAACTTTGGGAGTCTACCAACTACCGAGCCTTTATTGATTGAGTGCAAGCGACTTGCGTTTTGCATCTGTCGTACTCGCCGTCAGACGGTACCTGTAATCCGGTCTGCCTTCAGATCGAGACGGGGGCATCTATCGGGATCCCGATCACTTGCAGGACGCTGGGCAGAGCTTGCGTTAGTTTGGGCAACGGAAGGCGTAGAGAGGTGGCCCCGTGGTTATGATGGCCTTGGGTACGTGATCGTTGTTACTCGATACGGCGTATGTTCAGGGAACTTCTGGCAGGACGAAGATCGTCAATCGCCTCGATATGTCATTGCATCCAGCATCTCCAAAACTATGAAGAGGCATGACCTCGGTTTCACTCTAATTCAGCGTCTGTCCGTGTTGGGAGCTTGCTCGAGGAGAGTGCTGCGGCTGCTGCTCTTGAGCGGGATGCCTTTCGATGTCAACATCCAAGTGCGGAAGCTGCGGTATCCTTCGCGGTTGCGGAGTCCTCATTTATTGCTGCACATAGCCGAGCGAGCAATTGAGCCCTCCGTATCCATCTCTCAAGGAACTCCTTTGAGCCTGGGTCCTATTCTAAAGTCACCTTGACGACTATATCGGACGGAGAATCTGGAGAACGACTTCAGATGCTGTTTCACTACTTATATGCTTGTGAAGTCTACCATGAAATGCTCTTCTATTCTGACACAAATTGCGGTTGGCGCCGGGCTTTTTCGAGCGTAACCTCGTCCTGCCCCTACTCTTAAGTCCTTGGAGAACTCCCTCGTCTGTCGCGTTGTTCATCGCCATGTATAGATGGGTACGTGTCGATTATTCTTTCTTGTCTTCGAGCTCGAGTATGTACTGAAAAGTCTTATCTCCCATCCAGCTTTGTAAGAAGGCGCGAAGCGACTACAATCAACCGTTCCACTCTGCCTCTGGATGATTCATCGCTGCTCCGGAAACTTGTGTATGCCTATGAAGGTGGTTCTAGGCTTTTCTCAGTAAGGGTTTCTCTCCGATATATCAAACCTTTGTCTCGTAATACTGAACGTCCTTCAAATGAGAGACTCAGAGGGAGGATTTGCCAGTGCACCTTCGAGAACTCGCGTCGGGATTTGCTTCGTCGGAGACTCCACTTCGCTGCTGGAGTTCAACGACTTGACTGTATGGGGATGAGAGCGATGTAGATCCGTTATGAGCCAGCCTGCGAGGCGCGCACCGATTCTCAAGCTTGAGATCCTTTTTCAAGCTACTTACGGAAATGGCTGATACGGTATTGATTACGGCTCTCCCGAATTGTGCTCAGTTCAAGGGGCTCTAGATCTACTACATTTGAACCCCAAATCAAAGTGCGTACATCATCAGAAACTCTATCGTACGCTACTGACTGAAAACCTTCCTACCAGGCTCGCCGGTTGACCGACGATGAGGGCTGAAAGAAAGGAAGCGCCGAACTTCCCCCGAATTTGAAGGTCCCGCGGACGCTTATCCCATCAAACCATCAAGTGTCACAAGATATCCCGCTCGGTGGACCGCGTCGCGCAAGTTCAACGTCTCGCTCTCGTAGATCGCACCCCTTTCACTCACATCCATTGAGTGTACCGCTCGCTCTACTCTCCATCCACCTAGATCTCGAGCAATGGCGGCGCAAGAGCCACTCAGTGGCGCGGAACAGGCGACGATCGGCAATGGGCCACCGACGAGCCAGTACTACAATCGCTCAACGGGGTTTTGGCTTCATGAGACCGTATCTTTTGGGAGGCTCCTTGTAGCTGAAGCGGTAGACGACCCAGTCGCCGTCTCGTTCTTTGAGGAGTTGGGATGCGACATCAAGACGATCCCATACAACGGGTTACCGAGGATGAAGATGAACGAGGAGTACGTCAGATGATGGATCGTTTGGAATCCGGGGACCTGTGTTCGAGGAGCTTCAAGAGTTTATGAGGACTTGGAATAGAGATAGTGGGGTCCTTCGATACGATGGAGGTGCTAGGCAGTGAGTGCACTATTCTTTTCCTCTCGAGCTCGAGGCGCTGACTGTGTGGCAGGCAGCGCGAACAGATCGAGCAGAATGGGGCCGACAACGACAGCTCCAACACGTCCTTCAGTGGTCTATACACTGAAGATGAAGCATTTGAACCTTCTATCCATAAACACGACGACGATGGGCAAGATGGGTGCGTCGCACAATCGAAACAGGCCTGACCCACCCAGCATCTCATCTTTGTTCGCAGACCCAATCGATATGATATTGCGGGAGTACCGCTCGATCTCGGAAGCACCCTCCATAACCAGCGCGCTCCTAAAGACCAAGTTGCTGAAGGACAGCAGTTTCCTGGTAAGGAGAACCAGCGCCCTCAAGCGGATCCACAGAAAAGCGACCCTCAGGTGGGCAGGAACAATGACGAGGGCACATGCGCAACTCCCGCAATACCTGCGACCCTCGAACGCCCTCAGAATCTTACAGCAGCTGCTTCCAACCATTAAGCGAGAATATTCAAACTGAGACCCATTTCCTTCAGATTTGGGAGCCACGCACCATCCCGGGCCCTCTCCAACCACTTCTGGATATCAATTCGCGAGACCCGCGTAGTAGGGATACGGAGCGCCAGGTATTCGAGCGTGGGGGGCAAGTACGCATGAAGTCCAAGGTAAAGTGTAACTGGTTCTAAGTTGGCGTATAGCTCCTCTTCTGTCCAGTCATCTCCATCCGCCGGAGAGCCTGTGAAAACGAGTTCCAGCTTCTTCAACGCCTTGCTTCCTCGAATGAAATTTCTCGTCCTTTCAATGTCGGAGCGGTGGGTAGTCCAGGGTCGTACAATTGTAAGGTTCTGCAGCGTATGGGTGAGATTTGGGTTGCACGCGATGGTATGCACAAATGTTTTGATGGCGAAATTGTTAAGGATCGTCAGCGAACGGAGGTTCTGTGCCCGTCCTTCCGGATAAAAGAACAAGGAGTTGCAGTCTGGAGAATTGAGGACGAGGGCTTCGATGCTGTTATAGCAGGCGGGGTATGATGGTTTCATCCTACCAATAGCTGCCTCTTCGTCCTCCCCCTCCCTAGATCGATCCAACAACCGTCACCGCCCCCAAAGGATCCTATGAATACGCTCTTCAGCGGCCAAGGTGGGGTTACGTGCCGAAGGCCTTCATAGAAGCACTTCTCCTCATAACCTTCCTCCATCTCGAGATGCCAAGGTTGGGCACCACTTAGAGCCTCCCATACGTCCTTCATACGGGCGTTGGGCATGCCGTGAAGAACAACGGCGTCGATGGGTCCAAGCGCGACAGCAGCACGGACTCTGGCGCAGAACTCGGCAGTGTCAACCTCGGGTGGCTCTGAGCTACCTGCAGAGTCCACGGACATTGAATCCGACTCCAGGCCTGAGGAGGAGGGCGGAATCGGCGGATGGACCTCTGGTGTGGGCGCCTCCTCGTCCCGTTCATCCTGCGAGGCAATGGGAGAGCGCGGTTCAGAGGTAGCGTCATCTGATTCTTCGTCTGAGTCGTCGGACGAGTCATCGTCTGTGTTATCCTCCGAGTCCGATTCTGGATCGTTTGGATAGAGGGTGACGTCTAAGTGTAGCTCATGCTGCGTTTCGGGGCTGCCCAATGGCACATGGAGGCGTGAATAGCTGTACGATGAGGGATGTGAATCCAGGGCAAGGACGGTGATACGAGGAGGCATGAGTGGGTATAGGATGAAGGAGATGTAGGGGCCTTGAATGGACTTAAGCGCCGGTCAGGGAGTGACTTGTGACATGTCACATCACCCTCATCTCTTGACCGAAACCACCGTGCACACACAGATACATAGCCCTTTTGACGAAGACCATACACATCATGTCCTCGTCGTACTTCGCCAATTCGCATAACGTGGTGTATGACAATACCTTCATAACTGCGACGAATTACATCCATGATGCTGGGTCATCGGATCGAGCGCTCGATTGTGAGGACCACAAAGAATCTTACTATCACCATTCTCAGCTTGACGACCTTGGCTCGGTGTAGACTTGAACGATCACGTCGCAGTCGACGCCCTACATAATTCGGACGAGCGCTGCGATGCGCCCAAGTGCCATCCAGATACCAGAGTCGCCGTGCAAGCAGAAATCCTCAGCTGGATTACTGACGGCGACCAAGACGACGAGCCGAAGAAGATCTTGTGGTTAACCGGTCCCGCAGGTACAGGCAAGACCGCCATTGCGGGGTCGATCGCGGAGACTTGCGAAGAACGAGGGTTCTTGGCAGGGAGTTTCTTCTTCTCTTCGTATGGAGGCTCCGACAGCAGGCGATCGAAGAAGGGCCTGATGGCGGCTCTGGCGTACGGACTTCTGCAGTGCGACTCCCTTCGGCCCGTCCACGGGCAGATTCTCTCTGCTGTCGTGCGCGACCGCCATATCTTCCGAAAGCGACTGAAGGATCAATGCCAGGCGCTCCTGCTCGCACCCTTCCGCAATTTCATCGGCGAATGGGATGTATCGTCGCTGCCCAAGGTGATCGTGGTAGACGCCATTGACGAGATTGAGGCTGTCGACGCTCAAACGGGGGATAAACATGAAAAGAGGGAGGCTTGCGAGCGGGACCAGATCGAAGTTCTCACCGCTCTCCTCCAGGTTGCCAAGGACGCCCACTTCCCTTTCCGTATCATCATCGTAAGTCGACCTGAGAGAGCCATCCAGCATTTCTTCTCTAGCGATGCAAAATCCGTTTCCCGGAAGCTCTTCCTGGACGACCAGTACCACCCCAGCGCCGACGTTGCGCTCTATCTCAAGGCAAACATTGCCGAGATAGCCCGCCGATATCACCTTTCTTCCTCTTGGGTCACCGAGGGCGACCTTGGACGCCTCGTGAAGAATGCATCTGGACAGTTTATCTATGCTGCCACAGTCGTCCGGTTCCTTCGTCACGGGAGCATCCCGTTACCAAAGCGGATTGACCACATTCTCAGTCTACCCACCGCTGACCAAGGACACTGGTCTTCATTCACGTCACTTGACGCATTGTATACTGGCATCCTGATGGCCAGTCCCGACCCTGCCAAAGCAGTGTGCTGGATTGCAATGATATCCAGGTCTGCGAGTCTAGGGCGGCCTACCCCAGCGCTTTTCGTCCGGCAATTTCTTCAGGAGTACCAAGGGGAGGCTAATTACCTGTTGGAAAATTTAGCTTCGTTGATATCCATACCCCATCCCGGAGATCGAGCTACGCCATACAGGTTATACCACCAATCGCTGATCGACTTTCTTTCGAAGCGTCAACGGTGCGGAGAGATACTTCACGAGGCGTATATCGATAGTTACGCATACGAAGAGCGATGCTGTCAACGCATAATACGAGGTACGCTTTGGCGAGTCGCACTGTTGAGTTCATCCTAACAAGTGAGATTTGTTCAGCACGATCGCCTGCAGTTCCGCTCGCCGATGGCGAAAGCACCATGTTCATCCGCCGTTTCATGACAAGCTTGTTCGGCCAATTCTTGAACAGGACGACTCGGGACAGGCGAACCAGTGATGAAGACTGGAGTCCTCGACGAGGGATCTCTTACAGGTTTCCAGCCTGTAACTCTACCTGGTGGATGGATAACATCCTCGATGCATTCTCTTACGATGACGAAGCAGTTGCCCACCTTGGTTCCTTCCTTTACGATAACATTCACTCTGTGAGTTGCCTCGCTTCATATTCTCAGTATCGGGTTCTTTTTTTTCCTTGTTAATGATGGAGCAATAATTGACTCGTGCTTTAGAACTACTGCCCCACAAACGGCACTTGCGATCCAGCGTGCAAGCACTGGCGATCGGGTATTGTGCAGTCCTTCAAGGGACATGGATGGGGTGTACCTGGCCCTTCCGCCCTTTTACGCGAAATATTGTTCTCGAGATGGAGGAGCCAGACTTCCACATCGCTGTGCATAACATTGGGAGAGTCAGCATCGAATCAGTGGGTTACAAAACTCATCAGCCACCAACGGTACTTCCAAGCTCCGAGGAAGCCATTACGAAGCAAGATACCTTCTCACTCCACGAGTCTCTATAAAGACGCGGAAATCTACTGCCATCTCATGCTCGGCAGATTACAGGATAACTGGATGGTGCTTTACGGCGAGGAAATCGAGGGTGGTATGTCTACGCCATATGACGCTCTCAGCGCTTGCATAAGCGAACTCGAGCGCGACTGTGGCATAGAAGAACTGAATCTGGCCTATGGCACACCCAGTTCCCTGGCGTAAGTAAAGGTGGATAGTATAGTCGTCTGCTACCGTAGAGGCTTGTTGATCAATCATGGACCATGGCCCAACGATGCGAATGACCGCAGGTGTTCGAAACACACAGAGCCCGGCTCCATACGGTCAAGCGATTGGGCGCTTAAATAGACGAGAACGAGTGTAGGAGCGACATTGCACACCAATTATGCCGTCTAATTCAAGATTTCATTGAATTCGAGCAAGCTGTCGGCGGTGATTCCGCTTGGGCCTCGCGGCGAGTGTGGCTCATTGGATATGTTTTGAGTTTGATCGTTTAGGCTTTCGATTCAGGAGCGTTACGGAATTAACGCAACATCCGTCACTCTTCCTCTCAAACCCATCACAAAGAGGCCCTACATACCATGTAAAGGCGGAATGCCGCCGTCAGTATAAATGACCTTCCCTTACCCAACGAGGGCTTCCTTGAACTGCATCCTCTTCCCATCGCCTCGCACCACGTGTGACCAGCACAAACCAGCCACCCGCTCGCAATCACGATGTCCTATTACTACGACCCATACGATTTCAGCGATACGAGTACCTCTGAGGACGATGATCAGTCTTATATGCAGCAAGATGGGCCAAGCGGAGAGCAGCGGATGGCGGACTTCGAGGGGGATAGCGACATTGACATGGCGAGTGTCTCGGGGCGAAGTGGAGCCCCTAGCCAGTCCTCTTCAGCTGCGTATACCAAGGCATCGCTATCGTCGTTCGGCAAGGATGCGAAGGCGACGAGCTCGATAACCTCATACGAACGAGAAGGCAGTTCACGTTCTGCGTCGCCGGATTCCGTTGTGTCTATGACCGACTCGTTACGCACGCGGATGTATAGGGAGGAGTTCGGTCGGGGGTTGAACAACTACTCTGAGATCTATAGGCTACCGGCGGACGAGGAGGAATGGTCGAGACTCGGTGAGTGTCCTACAGCCGTCGGTCGGAGGTCTAATGCTCAATTATTGGTGCGAATTCTGACAGAGAAACAGCACATCATGCATATCGAGATGATAGGGGCCAAGTACCCTCCGCCGATGGGGCCCGTTATGCAGAGCACGATCCCTGGAGACAAGAAGGTTTTGGATTTGGGCTGTGGCAGTGGCGCATGGTGAGTATCTCTTCGGCGGGATTTCATAAGTGTGTCTCATGANCGCGGGATCGTTGAATGTAGGATTCGAGATGTGGCCCGCGACTTCCCACTATGCGAGGTCGTNGGCGTGGACTTGGTTCCCATACGGGAGTGCGTCAAGATTATAATCAAACAACAAGCACGTATTGACTCTATTCTNTTGCTTCTAGTGCATCGAGTCTGCCACCGAACGCCAGGTTAGCCCTCATTTGGTCGTTTCCGCGAACNGCACCACTGACTGTNTCCCAGAAACGAAGTCGACGACATCAACTTCGGCCTACAACATTTCTATGGCCAATACGACGTCGTGCACTGCCGCCTAATCTCCTCCGGGGTACGTAGCTCTCTCCTCCGCCGATAATTCATTNCAGGNATGTTTACACACACAACCTCCCGCACAGATCAAGGACTACGAACTCCTCATCGACCGAATCGCACGAGTNCTGAAGCCAGGCGGTTTGATCGAACTCACGGAATGGGACTTCCACACCTACGACAAGCATGAAAAACGTGTCCCAGTNTCTACGGCCGATGCAAGGTTAGGCCCGCCNTGGTGGGCACGGTACCTTGCCCACATGCGGGACGCTGCGCAGGCNTCGGGAGGGCACACTGATGCTGCGACGTACATTCGGGATTGGGTGACGAACTGCGGGGCATTCGAGAACGTGTATTACCATGATTTCTGGAGCCCAGTCATTCCTGGGGACGATAACAGGTACCCGGAGTCCGTGTACGCGAAGATGCTCGACATCATTCCGGTAAGTGTCTCATGCTTCAGCCGTCAGCCAATGTATGTTCTTACCCATCGTTTCTCTCGGTAACAGGCATTCTTAGCATCTGGACGACCGCTACTGCTTGGGAATGGGGTAACCGAGGCGGAATTCGAGATTCTTGAGCAGAACACGCTGCGAGAACTTCACCACTCCGATGTCCCGCAGTTCACTCGTATGCAGTGCGTCTACGCGACTAAGCGACGTGATGTGCTTCTCGCGGACGACGTATAGCTCTGGCAACCATAGACAATGTTGGATAGCATGGGAAAAGTATTTCATTGGCACTGTACAGTACTCACAATTGAATGAAGCATTATTTCTCACTCTCTTCTTCCAATCAAGAACCTAAACCCTCAATACGGCTTCGTAAGAGACTATGGTGAGACGACCCTGCCATACAAAGCAAGAATTGCGACAGCATACTAAATTAAAGCATCTCTCTTTGACAGGACCACATGCATTGCATCGACATCTTCGTCACCTGAAACACCAATAGCTTCGATCGCAGCAGCGAAGGGTGTTCGTCAGGCCGGCATTCGCCATAACTGACAAAGCCAACGCTTGGCGGCACCTGCCTGCTACCCCTTATAATTAGCCCTTACACGGACGGACATGGAGCCAGTGCCCGCAAGAATTCTAGCGATAGCATCGCAGAAGGCTCCATACCATCAGACGCTCGCATCGGGGAAGAGGGGGAGAGGGAGTCGACGGTGGGAGTGCGAAGCATTCAAGGAAGTGAAGGAAACGTCGAGGTGGGGGGCAATGGAGACTCGCTGCAGGTCTAGTGAGACTAGAACTTGCAACACTTACCTCAGTATGATGGTCTTGACTCTTCTCCAAGCGCCTCGGTAGGCTGCAACCGATGTAACTGGAGACCACGCTCGTTCAGTGGCCGGCGGAGAGAGCAGTAACCCCAGCTTCAGTCACCACCACCCACGAGGCAAGAGATGTGGGCGCCAATGTGTGCGTAGTACCTGAACTTTGCCCTGATCGTGGCATTGACAAGAGCCACCATACCCACACCATTCACTCCTTCAACCTCGTGTCCTCTCTCACCCAGGAACGCACGACCCAAAGGCACGGACACCACCGTCGCAATCGGAACCATGGCTGCTGCATTGGCCCAGACGCCGCAGAGGGGTCCCAGAGCCCTCGGCGTCCAACAAGTCTACACCGAGGTCCGAGTGGGACTCCCGTCCCTTCCGAGACGCAGTCCCATAGACACCTACCGGTATGTACGAAATGAACGCCCTTCACATCCTCTCGATCTCCGCGACCCTTGACCGATCTGGTAGATGGTGTGCTGCGATGCTTCGGTTCCGTTTTCCCCCGCCATAGTAACCCCCCTCGTTCAACCGGAGATGAAGATGTTTATATTTCATGGATCCCTTCACCCAATCCGAAGCACCTATTAGCGCTCGGTCGCGGACTTGGGATCTCGATACTAGTGCGCAGTGGATCTAAGCGCCGCTGAGGATGGTCGAGTACGTGCGAGGCGATGGATGGAGTTCGAAGGCCCAGCCCATAGGAGCGGGTGGAGGAAGGATGCTCTGGTAAGCCAGAGGAAGGGGATACCCACTGGTGCACGGAGCCTATGAGGATTTCGTCGCCATGTACACCTGGACAAGATACACGGGACTTACTGGAGACGTAGTGGTGGATTCTATCAGCATACCCCGGGCTGGGAGGTGCCGGTTGCGGATGGACAATGCCAACTAGTCAAAGCTCATCATTCCCGGAGCTTTCCTTCGACATTCGTCAAATAGCTCACCCATTTGATATCGATAGCGGACGATTCGAATTTCCGCGAGAATGTTGATACGTTCGAAGTTCGAGCCACCCTATTCGGAAGTCCGGCCTGAGGTACCTGGACGTTCGTAAAGAGTACCTGTTTTCAGTATCCTGAACAAAGTGTCAGATCCCACTTTCCTAAGGAGAAAGAATCCATCGCGCTCACAGAATCGCCTCCTCTGGACACAGCGTACTTGCGAAACACCATCTCTGGCCCTCGCACACCAGCGACGAAGTCATTTCTTTCAGAGTCGATAGTATTCGACCGGGTGTGGGGGGTACGACTGGAGGATCCAGCAGAAAGCCCCCTGAGAACAGCCGTCAGGAACGCCGCGAATTAGAAATGTTCAGCCAAGACTGCGAAGAAGGCGAGAGTATACGCACCTATACGAGAGGGCATGTGCTCCAAATCATCCAATAGCTAGAAGGGGAAGGAAGGTTCGATCAGGATCGAGAGGAGGCGCGATCCAGCGAACAATCCAGGATATTCAAAGGTCACCGTCTCTCAAGTTCGTCAACCGCCGGGGAGAGACGAGCCTCTATCACGCCGCACAGGCACAGGATGACCCACGGCGCAGATATCTCGAGAGGGTTACGCGGGACAGCCTCTAGAACCAGAGCTACGCCGAGATCGCTGTTCAGCAACCGTCTCCTTTGACTGGAAACGAATGCTTCGCAAGTGCATAGTACTATCGCTCTACGACGTACTGAACGCTACAACAATTGTCAGCTAGAAACCTATAGGACCTCAACCTATTTCGTGACTCACATACCTTCACTCCCAATCTCCCTTGAGGTTCGAGGACCCCAGAGTGCGGTCTGAGCGCTGAGCGTTGAGTATCAAAGGATCTAATGACTGGGGGGTGCCGCGGCCAGTCACTTATGGATAATTGGAATGCTAGAAGCGGGCAAAGCTTAACTCTCCTCGTCCCTACCAACTCGAGGAACCAATCAACAGTGAGAAACAAGCTGGGTGCACCGCCGCGGACAGACCAAACGAAATGCGCGAGGCTCTCGGTGCGCTGGGCGGGTTCGTTGGGCCAATGCTCTACCTTGAATGCATGCATGAGTATCAATCACCCTCACACAACGGAAATCCGGAAACCCTGGATAGCCCATCCTAACGAGCGGGATGTTGCCGAGACTGGCCGTCATTAATCAGGACGAGAACAGCGAACAAAGCACTCAACCAGATCAGTGAGCGGCCTCTTGACAGTGACTAGCCTGCACTGGCATCTCCAAGTGTGGTGACCGAGCGCGAACTTGCGAGTACTTGGTGATACGAAGATCAAAGAAAACGCAAGGTTGGAGCCTCGCTCTCATGATCAGGGCACGAAAGAAGACGCCAGACGAGCCCAGGCCTGTTCAAAGAGGAGACCGTCGTCCCTTGATCCAGCGGCTAGTAAGCTCAAGGCTTGGTCTCCTACATACACATCCTCTCACCTGCACAAAAGGCTGTGTTCTGTCACTGTTCACAAACCACGTAAGTACGGCCTTTCCCAAGAGGTAGGGCTTGAGTGACTTGAGCAAGTAATGAAAAACTTGCAAAGCGTGTGGGGTGTCCGTCCGCACCAAGTGCGAGCCGTGGCCTGCCGGACGAGCCCGCCGCATCTCCTGCTTCTTCGGGAGGAAACCTTGGCTTCACAATCCCCCTTTTCCATAAATATGCGCTTCGCTCCGGTCGTTGTCGGCTTCTACCCGCTCAGAAGCTGTCAGGACATCCATTTGAGCTAGGTGAGAAAGTCCGACTAGAGATAGCCTCAGAGAGGTGTTGCTACAAGAATTGTCAGAATATGACAGCGGTTATGGCGACGAGCAGAGCTGACCGACGAGGAGAGCTGACCGACGAAGGGAGTGGACGACGCGTCGACAAACGCAATCAAGGTGTATTGAACGAGACGACGAACGAACGTTGGCGCGCCTCTGAACTCGCACCGAACTCTGACAAGAATAGGTATGAAGCGCGCAGTGAAGGACACGTCGGTCTAATCCATTCCAGGGCTCAGAGGAGCGGGAGAGTCCGAGTAGAAGGATGGTAGAAGGAAAGCGCGTGTCCGGTCGACAGGGCGGATGGAAAGGCAACCAGCAAGTCCATCATATTCATCCGACGGCGATTCCAGTGTAGACAGCTCGCCCTAAGTGAAGTGCCTCAAGGGTGTTCGTGCAGATGTGTCAACCATCTCTGTGTGTGGAGCCAGGCAGGAGAAGAACAAGTCACTGGCCAGCTGTTCCCGGGCGATTTCAGGCAGCTTCGGTATGCAAGAGGCGGAATAGCAAGTCTATAAGGAAGAAAGAGATATATCATACGTCCCAAAGCATACTTTGTCCCGTCCACTCCGGTCGTCGTCTACCGGACCTTAAGCGAGCCCCTACACATTGAAAAAAAAAAAACAAAAAAAACAAAATCATCAG
>JANDKE010000380.1:0-26469 GCA_027627275.1 Coprinellus aureogranulatus
TGCCCAGGGTGCCCCAGTGGCGGTGCCATTCCACGTGCGCGGGCCGAGCTGTGCGATTTCGGGGATTAGCGCCAACGACCCTTTCCTCAGTACCACGATCATCTCGACGAAATGGGCGGGCTGGAACTGCAGGTATGGGATATGGCTGGCCAGGATTATGGAGAAAGCACCCTTAAACTGCCCGGTGAGATCTTTATCCTGATTCTGGGGCATCTGGACCCACACGACATCCTCTCCATGCGCAAGGTGAGGCTAATTGTCTTTTTCTGGGGGCGGGCATTGACCACTAATACTACAGACATGCCGCTTTCTAAACAGTATTACGAAGTCCAGAACTGTATGGCTTCATGCTTTGGAGCGCTTTTGCCGAGTATCCAACATTTTCCGGCCGTCCTTCCCTATCCATAGGATGTCCAATCTTGAACTGGAGCACGCGACCACAGCTCCTCAGAGGTTCCTAAGTCTTGTCAAGCGCATCGATCCGGAAGACACTCTATTGCCTCTCAGTAGTCGCGATCTCATCTTTCGACGAAGCCTACACCTCGAAGACACTTACATACCCCGCCGATTGTTCCTTTTACCCGGAGGCCGTTTCTTGCTAGTGTCTTCTGAAGACTTGTCGCTCACCCTCTGGGATCTGGGTTACAACATGCACATAGAGCCTAAGCCGTACCCAATCACGACTGCAGAAAGTTGTGGGAATGTGGTGGGGGTCCGCCGGTTCGGCGACGAGATGCTTATTGGAACGGTCGGCCAGTCAGTGCCAGTTAATGCCTCAATCGATGACATCTATTCATCGTGCGTCTCTAGCTTTTCCAGCGGTGGAGAGCCGTATAATTCGCAGCTGTTACTGCGCTTCCAAGGGATCAATTTGGGAGCAGGCCCGGATAGTCAATTCCAGCCTGTTGCTCAGCTATCCCTGGGGAATGAAGTATACTCTGTTCGCATCATGGTTGGCTGCATAGGCACTGTGGTCCTTTATCGTGGGCCGGAGTTTATTGTCTGGAATTGGATCAAGAATGAGGGTTGTAAATGGATATCTCCTGTTCACCTGCCAGGGGAAAAGAGTTCGGTCAGTGGCTTACGCTTCCCCCCTCGACTATGGCTCATACGGAATGAAAGGCCTACGTTTTCAACAATGGCATTCTTACCACCGACCACTGCGGGAACGTACACGTCTGGGATATACCGGTTTTGAGGACTCTTCCGACGGTTCCCTGCGTCAGCCAATTCCCCATCGTTCAAAACAAGCCAAAGGCGTGCATTCCCTTTGCCGGCGTAGCCGGGTATACCCCCAGAGTGCTCCTCCGCGGCACAGGATTCCAGGGTGATAACCCCTACTTTTGTTTCTTCTACGACAACCAGCCAACCCCTTCTGGGGTCCTCTTGTCTCTGTTCTCTGTCAAGCGCCTGGGGCACCGAAACGATCCTTTCTTTCCTGAGGCCATCCTAGTACCTGGTGGAACTAGCGATAAACTTTACGGCGACACCGACATTGAGTTCGGCAGAGCAATCTCCAGCTTGACCTTGTGCGATGGGAACCTCCTGTTTTGTGCGGATACGGAGGAAAGGCGTCTTACGCTCACTGTCCTTCCCGTTCCTTCGGCGCTGCAACGCCCGTGAGGCGAGGAACAACGGATGTGCAACAACTTGATATCGCGGGATTGAACTTACAATCCAAAGACGAAGCGCCTGTTGTAGATGAGCCGCCGCCGAAGTTGAGTATGGCGAGGGAGAAGGTGTTGGAGGAAGCACGGCAAATGATGGAGGCTGCAAATGCAAGTGGGAAGAAGGCTGTCAGCATCGTGGTCATTGGTGAGTTTCATATTCGATTCCGGCGGTTGTCGATCTCAAGGTCGGATAGGCCATGTCGACGCCGGAAAATCTACGCTTATGGGCCGTCTGCTGTATGACCTTGGGAGGCTTGACGAGAAGACCAAGCGCGCAAACGAAAAAGGGAGTGCGAACGCTGGCAAGAGTAGTTTCTCCTGGGCTTGGGGTCTGGACGGCACGCTTGAAGAGCGCGAACGAGGTATCACCATGGACATCGCCCTCCAGATTCTGTCCACACCTCATAGGCAGATCACCGTGCTCGACGCTCCTGGCCACAAAGATTTCATTCCAAACATGATCTCAGGCGCGTCACAGGCAGACTGTGCGCTCCTGGTTATCGATGCCACCGTCGGAGAGTTTGAGTCTGGGTTTGAGCGCGGCGGGCAAACGAGAGAGCATCTGCTGCTCGTGCGTAGTCTGGGTGTTTCGCAAATAATTGTGGCGGTCAACAAGCTCGATGCGGTATGTGCAGTTGCCCTTAATTCGCTTCGCTTCCTCACTGGAAGACGCATAGGTTAACTGGAGTCAAGCTCGCTACGAAGAGATCAAGGAACAAATCAAGCCATTCCTTGTTCAGTCCGGGTTCCACCCCTCAAAGACTGCATTTGTCCCAGTGGGCGCCATGCAAGGAGTTAACCTCCTCTCCAGTGACATGCCTGAGGCAGCGGATCTCCGCCAATGGTACAGCGGTCCTGCACTGGTTTCACTCCTCGACAAATTAGAGCCTCCAACGCGCGACATCGATTCACCTCTTCGCCTCCCCATCGCGAACGTCTTCAAAGGGCAAGGGCAAGGGGCTGCAGTTAGTGGACGTATCATCACAGGCATTGTCCAAGTGGGCGAGAAGCTGCGCGTTCTTCCCGGAGATGAAACTGGTGTGGTGAAAAGCATCGAAGCGGACGAGGAGAACGTCCCATGGGCAGCTGCTGGTTCTAATGTGACCATCCAGCTCACCTCGATCGATCCTGTGAATCTCATTATTGGGAGTGTGCTGTGCCCGCTCGACAGTCTTGTGCCCCTTGCGACCAGCTTCTTGGCCAGAATCATCGTTTTCGACATCCAGGTGCCGATTACAACTGGTGCATCGGTGCGTATTTCTTTCTTTCACGTTTCATTTCGAATGCCCCTTGTACCCCTGGCGTTATATTTAGACCGCCTTGCACTCACGGACGGAACCAACTAACACACTGTCCTACTTACAGATCGAGGTCTACCACCACTCTCGTGATGTTCCTGCCACCGCCACTAAGCTACTAGCGACACTCGATCGAACTAACGGGAAGGTTATCAAAGCGAATCCTCGAGTTATCACGAAAGGCACGTCTGCTGAGTTACAACTCACACTGCGCTCGACCTCTGTCTCCGGAGCCCCAAGCGTGGTGAGGGGAATTCCGATGGAACCGTTCAGCGTGAACAAGGATATGGGAAGGATCTTGATTAGGAGAGGAGGGGAGACCATAGCTGCAGGGATCGTGTTGGAAATCATCAATTGAAAGCTGGAGTAGAGTGACATATGAAATGTGTGTATGTAGTACGAATTCAGGGGGAAAGCAGACAATGAGCTAGCGACGAACAAGCAATACCAGATATGCAAGATGCGGGAGGCGTGACAGTAATAGTACAACAGAAAGGAAGAGCGCCGAGACCAAACTAAAGGACTCGAATCGAAGAGTACAACTAGAAACACAGGTGAAGGTATACATAAAAACGAAAACGAGAGGAAAACTATCTAATCATCAATCCTATTTCTGCAGCCTCGAAAGAGAGCTAACACGGATAGAGGGAACCGTCTATGGTCGTAACACAGTCATAAAATCGTACCGAATTTTGGAGAGGAACGTCAAGCACATGAAGGGGTTGGTGGGTGACAAGTGAGAGGAAATTAACAAGGCTTAGCATGAACCGCATGTCGGGCTCAGAAACCAAGAAATCGGCTGTCTGATCATACCCTTACTCGGTCAATGACGACTTGCGCTTCTTCTCCTTATCTTTGTCGTTTGAGAAGAGATCCTTAATCTTTCCGAATATTGAGTGCCGCTTCTTGCGAGACTTGGCGGTACCAAATCGAGATGATGAAGGAGAGGCAGTCGGCGAGGGGGACTGTGATCCTGTTGGGAATGCCGCACTACTCTTAGGATTCGGCGTCGCTGGGGGAGTGGGAAGGGCACTGGGAGCATCCTTAGAGGCGGTCTTCTCCTCAGCCTTATCTTCAGCCTTGGCGGCTGAAACCTCTGGAGCGACGATCGCCTCCTCCGGCTTGGTGGAAAGATGCGCAGGAGCCGTGCAGTCAACGGGAATCGTCGACTCCGCCTCTTGCTTCTTTTCCTCAACGGGAACCTCTGGGGCAACGGCAACAGCAGTTTCCGGAGTCCCCTCTACCTCATGCAGCTTAAACGGCTCGGGTTCAGGGAGGGGAGAGGAAGAAGGATAAGGCCTTCTACCCTCAGCCGAAGGACTAGTGCTGCGAGCGCGAGGAGAGGGCGGTAGAACGTAGTCGGGAACCGGTGGCTGAGGTGGTGTCGAGAGAATGCTATTGTGCTCAGCGGCGTTGACAGGAACAATGGGGATGGGTAGCCTCATTTGCTCGGGCTCAGGAATAGCCGGTGGTGTAGGGACGGCTGGAGGAGTTGAAGTAGGATAAGGCCGCCTTCCCTCAGGCGAGGGGCTGACACTGCGGGCCCGCGGAGAAGGTGGGAGGACGTAATCGGGAACCGGAGCGAGCGGTGGAGTTGACAGAATGGTATTGTGCTCNGCAGCATTGACAGGGATAATGGGGATTGGCAGCCTGACACCTGCGGGAGAGGCGGAGGGTGTTGAGGCCGATGATGGCTCACCGGACTGCGACTCCGTNGTCGTGCTCTCTTGCGTCGTTGAGGGACCGTCTGTCTGCGAAGAGGCATCCTGTCGTTCGCCCAAAACACNAGGGAGAAGTGTCGGNTCACTGTTAGCCTTCTCGATGACCTCGCCGATGGGGCTGGGGTCGCCGCGCGAAGTAGGCCTGGGAGGGGTGAAGTAGACGTTGGTTCACGAATCCTCCTGGNTCGTGTCTCTGTCGGCNNCCCGGGTTGACACATCCACCTTTCCGTCGACGATGAACTTGTACTTGATCTTCGTCGCCCAGGGCACCTGACACTGTTCCGACGAAACCTGTCTCTGTCTTGGAGAGCTTGAGTGAGCGCGACCACTGGCGAAGGGACGGATCAGCAGAGCTCGACGCCTAGCTCATCACTGGCATCATACCTGATCGAAAGTACCGGTAACGAGCACAGTGCTGGGTTCCCGGTGTGGCCTGATAGCGTCAGAAGGTATTAGCAATAGGGTTTTAGCGAGGACAATGCTTCGACAGCACGCACCACTCGAAGCGCATCTCGTAGAGGTCTGCAGTGGAAGCCATCTCTGCCAGCGAGTAGGGCGTTGGGTGAGTGAAGAGGGGGAAGGTTGTGTGTGAGAAGAGAAAGGGCAGGCAACCGGGTTTATCAACTCGGGCCAGGCAGGTTGTACATGTTTACTATCGAGGACTGACAGACATATTGCCGATGTCAATTCAGGGTCTCTGTTCTCTTCCCTTCACCCACGCAGCACCCGTTCGCGTTTCATTTGCCACAATAGCAAATTTCTAGCATCATTTCTCAGCGTGCCTCGAGGCCCGTAGCAGGCAATCCTCAAGGCATCGCTCATCGGCGCTAAACCCAAACGCATCCGAGCCTCTTCACTGCTCCACCATCATCAGCCTCGTGTAGGGTGCAAGGCCGCCTAGTCCAAACTCTATCCCACCTTATCGAAACTTTTCGCGACTAATGGGTCTCCGACTTGAACCATCTTCCGAAGAGGCTGTAGCTGAACTGATACGCGATGAAGAGCTCGACAAGCAGGATCCCCTGAGGCATTTCATGGACCTCGAGGGCGGCTTGGTTGAAGCACCTGTTTCGTCGCATCAAGCCCTGACGTTCCTTCCCAAACAATCCCATTCTGTGGAAGACGGAGGCATCTTGAAGCTCTCCTTCTCCCACGATCTCAAGGATGTTCCTCGNCCACTTGAGATTACTCTCGCAGTCGACGCATCNCCTGGCTGTGGTGGGATCGCTTGGCCTGCTGGACAGGTACAGCGCTCTCCTCTATCTGCCTCCGCTGAATCGGGTCCCTGAGTCTATGTCCGTCTACTCCCACCTTCATTATGCTAGATCCTGGCGACTTATCTGATCCAACGAGGCTCGGACTATCTNCGAAACAAGAATGTGCTGGAGCTCGGTGCGGGAACCGGTTTGGTCGGGCTTGTGGCAGGTCAGCTGCCGGAATCGAAAGTGTGGATTACAGACCAAGAGTGTGTTTTCTGCTACTGAGGAATGGCGAGATGACTGAGAAATCTTCTAGACCCCTCCTACCAATTATGCAGAGGAACGTCCAAATGAACAAGCTCACACAAAATGTCTTCGTTGCAAAACTCGACTGGTGCGCGCGACCTCCTTCGGGCACCTCCATGCGATTGACATTGGTTGCAGGGGAGTCCCGGCNCCACCGTCAATACCAAAGCCGGACATAATCCTGGCCGCCGACTGTGTGTACTTTGAGCCTGCGTTCCCGCTGCTTGTAGAAACGCTGGACGAGCTCTCGGACACCAGCACCGATATTCTGTTCTGCTANAAGAAACGGAGAAAGGTAGGTCNCANNTCNCATCCTGACGNGCNTCNNTGACCTAGTNCGNNAGGCTGANAAACGCTTCTTCAACATCCTNAAGAAGAANTTCAGGTGGGANGANGTCATGGACGACCCCAACAAGGANTTCTACAACAAGGAGGCNATAACNTTGATGCGTCTCTTCAAGCGNAGAAAGTAANGGGANGTTTTGTGGATCTTGGAGCTCGGNTTTCTGGGATNGTCGGGNATTGTNAAGTNGGGNTTTCATTAGGGATATCTTCAAGGGTNCATTANNNGTATNTNCAAAGGGAGAATAGNTNGTTTNGTGTTCTAGTAAGTGGCNGNCAGGAANGNNGAGANGCCNGAGTNATCANGCTATTGCGGGCTTGCAATGGTTTTAATCTGGAGGGAAGTTGAGTANGAGGACAANGAGATNGGGCTGCAANAGGCGCACCTGAAGGCCATGAATGCCCTCAATCTCCTGCTTCAGCGTNTCCGTCACCAGCCTATGCTGCTTCACCATTGGCAGACCTTTGAAAGTATCGCTNGCAATGACNATCGCATAGAANGTCCCACAGCCGCCTNGTAACTACATGAGCACTGCAACCACGGCCCATACAGTTGTTACTCACCAGATACATCCTCCACCCGCAGCTGCGACGGCGAAAACTTGTCAATGAGTTTCTGCCATATCGTCCGTTCCCGTTCCGGGAGCCCAGGCGGGGGTGTAACGCTCCGTACTACCGCAGACGAAGCGAACGGTCTGCTCGCCAACAATGATGAGGCAAAGGCNCTTGACGAGGTTGTCCGTGACAGAGACGGGGCCAGATTGCGCAAGACAGTCGAGAACATTGTCGCGGTCGTACACCAGCTCGCGTTCCTCGATTTCGAGCGCGGTCGATTGGTCAGCGGAGCGGCGTTTATCGGGCCTCACCGTATGGGGATAGCAGTCGGGTGAGCCGAGAGCAGCCTGGTCGCTGGGACTTGGACACTTTGTTCAAACCACCCACGACGACGAGGACAACCTAAGAGCAGCGAAGGAGATGCTGCTCAACGCTCTGAGGGGTGCCTCGGTGAGGTGCGCGGTGCTGCCTCGTATGGCGCCGTTGCAAGCCTCTTCGACGCGCTCGATATTTTCCATGGCCAGCCGTGCCAGGATTGCGTCTTCTCCCAAGGTCTTCGCTGCCAGCATATATCGAGCTCAATCCCTTACACCGTCAAGCATCCTCCGAAGCATTGGTGCATCCAGACTGCATTCCTCCGCCAAGACATCCGAACCGGTGACAGCAACTGCAAGTGCAGAGGTTGCGGAACCAACCCCGGAAACTGCCCAACTGCCTATCCTCCCTTCACCGGCCGTNGGAGNATGGTTAATGGCATCGGCTACACTGGTTCTGGCTATNATTGTCGTTGGAGGCGTCACTCGTCTTACGGAGTCCGGCTTGAGCATCACTGAATGGAAACCTATTACCGGAGTCATCCCTCCCCTCACCCGCCAAGACTGGGAGATTGAGTTTGCAAAGTANAAGGAGACCCCCGAGTTCAAGCTGTANGTCCANNCCGCTAGNATATATGCGNCTTGNCNCNCCTCACCANANCTCACAGGCTCAACCACTCCATCTCCCTCGATGACTTCAAATCCATCTTCTTCTGGGAATGGTCACATCGCGTTCTCGGTCGCCTCATCGGCCTAGCCTTCGTCGGACCCCTCGCCTACTTCGCCCTCCGCAAGAAAATCGACGGGCGCATGACTCGCCGCCTCTTNGGCCTATCCCTGCTCATTGGCTTCCAAGGTGCACTTGGTTGGTATATGGTCAANTCNGGACTGGACCAAAGCTTNATGGAAATTCCTGGAAGTGTGCCAAGAGTGTCACAGTACAGGCTTGCAGCGCATNTGGGGACAGCATTCTTGCTCTACTTGGGCATGTTCGGGACGGGGATGGCAGTAATCAAGGANTGGAAATACGCACACGGCAAGCCATGGAGTGGGGCAGTGGGAGATACCGCCAAGATCCTTCAGAATCCTATNGTGAAGCGCGTCAAGGCTGTTTCTTGGGCTTTGACCGGCTTGGTGTTCCTCACCGCGCTTTCAGGTGAGCTTTTGACGCAGTCTCGGAGCTCACGGTGCGTCTGACGCTTGAAATAGGCGCTTTCGTTGCTGGCCTTGACGCTGGTTTGCTGTATAACGAGTTCCCCCTCATGGGTGGTCGCCTTGCACCACCTTCCGACGAGCTCTTCGATCCTCGCTACGCCAAGGCTGCCGACAAGTCTGATCTATGGTGGAGAAACCTCCTTGAGAACCCTACCACTGTCCAGTTCGACCACCGTTGCCTGGTAAGTCTCAGCATTCTTCTATTGTCGTACATGCTAAAGCAGGTTCTCCAGGCTATCACTACCTACTTCAGCACAGCCGCCCTATACCTGTCTACCCTGCGTCCTGCTGTGCGCTCAGCCCTCCCCCCTCTTGCCAACACCGCCATTAGAGCTGCGTTCACCATGGCCAACATCCAAGTCCTCCTTGGTATCTCCACCCTTCTCTACCTCGTCCCAATACCTCTTGCAGCGGCGCACCAAGCTGGAAGCGTGATGCTCCTGAGCGCTATGACCCATGTTCTCATCTCTCTCCGTCGACCAGGCGCTGCTGCGCGTCTCTGGCGGGCTGCAAAAGCTGCTGGGAAGAAGCAATAGTGCGGCATGCACTACGGCGATAGCAAACGCGTACTCAGTGCTAAGTCATGCTGAAAAGTAACACCCCACCTCACTCGTTTTACCATAGAGCATTCCGTCGTCGTTAGGATATAATTAGGAACACATCAGAGCTATTGTACAAAACATTTATAAAGACACCCATTACTCCTGCATCTGCACATCTTCATCTCCACCTGCTGGTGCTGCCGCCGGGGCTGGGGCAGCAGGAGGTGCAGCGGCAGCGCCTTCCGCGTCCTTGGAGATGATGGTCTTGAGGAACGGCTCTACGGCTTCATTTTCAAGGATNCTNAAAGGGACCAGACGCNGGGANGCCTTTCTCATGCTCGCTCGCAGGTCCGACAATGCCAATGGAAGTGTTGTGGATTGTGAGATCTTTGTCTTGCTGCAGAGTTTCCCGAAGAGCGTGNAGGCCGTGCCTGATGAGGTCCTCGAGGTTGCCTTTGAAACGAGGGTTCGCAAGGACTNAGNNTCNNCCNNNCCNCGCNGTAGNAAAGCACNNTCACTCACAATCCATGAAGCTCTCNTAGTGCTTCTCCANATACGTTTTCGCNCTCTGACTCCTCGCACCGATCGACATGGCNTAGTATTCATACGAGTTNCCNGAAGGGGAGAATTCGTATAGATGGGGNCCAGAGTGGTCCTGCCCGATAACAAGGAAGCCNACTCCGTAAGGCCGTCTGCCGTATTCCTGGGTNTTCACTTGTGCCTCTGNAGGTCGTAATCGCGTGTAAGGAAGNTGATTGTGGCTCTCGTTAGCATCNNNATACNAAGGAAGGAAATGTAGCCATACGCACTGTCGGCAATAGCTGACACCAATCTGTTGACGGGCACAGGCCGGTTGAAGATCATCCTCGAGGACATGGCTTGTTGCCTCATNAAGTTACTGATAAAAGACAAGCATTGTCACGGTCAGAACATCTCTCCGACGGAGGGAAATGTGATTGACGCACCTCAACACACGCGCGTCCGACGTCAACCCCGCAATCGCGATNCCGACATGGTCATCTATGCGGAACATCTTCTGCTGGTACGACGCCAACTCTCCTGTCGAACGCTACCCAAACAACAGTCGTTCCTTAGTATCATCGCGCAAGCTTACAAAAAGGTTACGACACACCTTAAGTGCAAGCAGAACCGAATGTGTCTTCGACCGCAACCCCACAGCAGCAGATCCCTGCTTCACCGCTTCCAGCGCATATTCCACCTGGTGACAGACGACCCTGAGGCGAAAAGACAGTGTTATCGGAGTCGTAAGTGTTTCTGAACTATCCGGTGCTTTNTTAGGCGCCATTAACCAATATGGTACCCATNGTTTGAGCTCACCATGGTGGAAAGATTAGAGGATGTGAACTGCGAGATGACGCGTCTCGTCGCNCGCTGAAATTATGATCACGTGGGAATTGTGTCCTTCGCGGGTCCTCCAACTCGATGCTCGAGCTTTCCTCTNGTTAGGCGCTCTNTNCGNTATATATGTGTGGCAGGCAAGCGACTGTAACGGTCGAGGGCGCAAAAGGTGTATCATCGAACTGTACAAGAAAATACAAGCAACTAGAAGCACGCGGAGCAACTAACGACCTCCTTTCTTCTCAAGTTTCCACTCCTTGAAAATGCCATCAAGACTCTTGTAGATTAGGTGCGATGGCAGACACCGNATTATCTCTCCCATGCGCTCCTCTGCTTCAATCTTCCCCTTGTCACCATTCGCTTGCTTGGCAAATTCCACCGTCATACGGAACATTGCTAACACTGCGAGAGAGACGTGAGTCTGCTGAGCACCATGCGCCGATCCAGGGGTTAGTGCAGAAAGTAAAGGCCCAGACACGCTGGGCGCAGAGATCGCTGGGGCATTCTGTGAAAACGCCGTCGCTCGCTCACCGCGAACAAGGCGCAAAAGAATCTCCAGNATGTTGTCTGTTTCAGTCATNTGCGTCTTCAGGAAGCGCTGTCGCTCATGGATGAGNCCGACGGGCGAGTTGCTAGCCCAACCCTCAAGNACAGTCCAGATAGTTGGAGGCTAANGAAGAGGAGGATAAGCAGGCGCCGGAGATGTTCNNGTGATANACTTACAGGGTCAGGATCGACGACATGGATCTTCTTTCCCCAACCTTCGGGAGCGTGGTCAANACGAGATCCCAGCATGTTTCTCAGCCATTCTTGGATGTCGCCCGACTTAGCCCANTTCGGCTCNGACAACGGCCTGTCAGAATCAAGGTGTGCAANNAGNTGCACAGAAGCCGGTAATGTNANCTGNGCGAAAGCTGGAATGGTTGGGTCCGACTCTGAGGGATTCTNCAAGATGTTGGGCAGAGCAACATACGTCTTGGTGTCTGATAGAGACTCGACCTGGNGCNNGCCTAGGTAAGAAACGGAAAACATGAAAAAGAAGTGCACCGACCAAAACACCCTTCAAATCATTGTCCGATTTAGACAGCTCNATGGCAACTTCNATTCNACCAGCCTGACGGTANAGCTTGAGGGATGTTACCACATCAGAGTCAATCACCAATCGACGATTGCCACTCGCATACGAGATGGAGAGTCGATTTGGCGAAGGAATGCGTTGCAANNCATCATCCGGCTTNGCGGGAACATTGGCATTGACNGTCGTNGACGATTCAGAGGGCTGCTCCGCTTCCGGATGATCGTCGTGACCATTAATCGCAGGTTGTGTCTGTTCGACTTGAGAAGCCTCTTGGGTTTCAATGATGAAGGTGGNCTCCGCTGAAGCNGCTTGCAGNGATTTTGGCTGAACGGGGTCGGCATCCTGTACACTAACGGACTCAGGTTGGTTAGCAGACTGCTCTTCACTGTGAGGAAAAGGGCGATGTTATGAGTAAACACAACGTCGNAGAGAAGGAACTCGTTTACGGACGTCGATTCAAAGAGAGATCCATCATGNGAAGAAACCGTGACATCGGACGGAACAGGTGGATCGGTGGCATGAAGATCGCTTCTTTCTGCCANAGCNGTCNGCGCCTCGTCATGGGCACCAGACTCCCCTGTAGGNTGANTCTCGGACGTCGGATTGGAAAACAGATCCGCAGCAGAAGCTGGNTGAGCCTCAGCGGNNAATGGGTGGTGTTCAGCCTTATCAGACTCTGGAGAAGTAGGCTCTNGGGNATGAACACCANTCTCCCCTGACATATAGACGTCATCACCATTCCCTTAAAAATGAGAGAACGCAGNGTTAGCACCGTGCAAAGAAAGCCGGCTCCCATNAGANACGCAAGGAGGGCTTCCACACTTTCAACTGTCATCTCNAGACAGAAANGTTGCTCACCATCGTCCTCTATCAAATGCTCCACCTCCACCTCCCCTTCCGCATCCGCGTCAAGGTCCTCTTCGTCCTCCCCACCATGCTGNNCNNGCTNANCATNNTCACCATNNNCANCATCACCATCATCCTCTTCAGCGACAGGCTGCAGTGCAGCTGCCGTTTGTGCCTCCTCGTCACCTTCCACGATCGCTGCCATCAACCAATCGCCTTCACTCCCAGTCTCTGCAGTGCTCGGAGCGACACTAGCGGCCACACTTGATCTATCATCAGCCGTAGGCATTGTCATCTGGGGAGGGGGTGGCGGGGCGCGCATGTCCTCCAAAGAATCTCCATCATCATCTTCCAACTTCTTGCGCTTCCCCTTCCTGGAATCTGAAGGTCCATCACCATATCCATGAGAAACATTGTGAGGGATAGGTTTGGAATCGTCTGCAGTCACAGGAGTGTCGAAATAGATACGCATGCGTGAAGGCGGTTGATTAGCGCCATTGGCCTCAGTGGGATACCGACTCGCCCAATTGGTGGATGAAACCTTCTGGTTTTCAGCACCTTCAGAGACTTCAGTCGCTTTGGAGGCAGCATCGGTCTGTGACTCGTGCTTATCGCCAGAATGAGGCGCCGTCAGCTCGGCCTTGTCGTCGACAATTTCATCCTTTACAGAGACATTGGAGGCCGGGTCAAGAGGAAGAGATTCATCTTTTACTTCCGTTTTAACCGCCTCGGATGATGACAATGGCAAAACGCCCCACGACCAATGCAGCTCAGGAATTTCCAGTCCAATGATCTTGAAATCTGTAAGTGTGCGTCGGTTTTCCTCTTTCTTACCGGTCAGCGGAACAGTCGAAGGAGCCGCGTTTTCCTTTTGCTGAGATTGGGAACCACTATCGTGCCGCTGTCTATTTTGGTTCCCGTGTCCCTGATTGCGGTTCTTGAACGATCCACCTTGATGGAATCCAGAGTTGTTAAAGGAAGCATTGCCTGCTCGTCGGTTCTGACCGAACCCTTGCTGGCGCGCCGGTCCACGCTGGTTACCACCGCTCTGTCCCCCACCTCTGTTATTCGCCATGCCGCCCATATACCCACTTCCGCCGCCCCGACCACGACCTGCGGGCCCACCGCGATTATTGGAGAATGAACCACCTCTACCTCTTTGACCGCCAGTGGCCCCACCACGTCCACCAGGGCCACCACCTCTTCCAGCACCCATCTGACCGGGTCCAGAAGGAGGACCCCGGTTCTGCCCAGAAAACGAGCCACCAGAAGGGGGAGGAGGGGGAGGTGGTTGAAATTGAGGCTGAGGCGGAACAGGAGCTTGCTGGTTCCTGTTATGGCTCGGACCGTCAAACCTTTGACGTTTCGCTGGAGGCATGTGCTGGGGAGGTGTATGATGCAATCTCTGAGCCTGTGACTGGGCTTGGGGAGGAAGGTGGGGGTTGAAGAACGGTTGCTGTTGGGGAGGGGGTGCATACGCTGCTGGTGGGGCATGAGCCGATGCAGGCTGAGGCACATACTGTTGAGGATAGCCCGCTGTAGGTTGGTAGGGATTGTATCCTGGTTGTGGCTGAGGAGGTTGTGCTACTGGTGGTACATAAGGCTGCGGAGGCTGATATGGGGCATGCTGTTGTTGCTGCTGCCTTTGCCATTGGGCACCATAGCCGTAATTCGCGTACAATGCACTTTGGTCGGCGGGAGGACGCGGAGCTTGCGGAGCGGACCATTGCGGGTTATACTGAGGAGCAGCAGGAGGTTGGGCATGAGGTTGCTGAGCACCTCCAGATGCATTCCACCAAGCCGAGTAATCCGGTTGACCTGGTTGGGCCGGCGGAGGNCCGGGAGGAAGAGGAGGCTGGGGAGGCGTATANGTTGGCGTTGGAACAAAAGGGTTCTTGTTCATCCTGNACTATGACAGATTTAAGGNAGGAGCTCTGCACACGAAGACCTTGTCAACACGTCGTTCAATCGACGATGTCTGGTTTCTCGATTACTCACTGNGTGTTGGCTAAGACTAACGAAGGGCTGNACNCTCGCGAATCATTCGGGNCCTTCTGTGGAGTGTTGACTTNGATTTGCCAGGGTCAACCCGACCAGAATGCGATGANCGGAACGGTCGTGCTGGTCGCGATCCAAGATGATGAAGGCGGGGCGCGGCAGCTGGCNTGGCGGGNTGCGATATTTTCACCCTTTTNAAACTCAGCTGCTTCAGGTCTTGAACAGTTGAACTACAACAATTGCNGTGTCTACCAGCANCTCTATCGACAGTTCCAGGCTCAATACTTCTGCTCGCTAGANGGCGANACAGCATCCCTCGGGGCTGTAGGAAGGCGGGGCGCGAGTTCCCTGGCTTGAGCAGTTTGTCGGCGTTTCTTGTGTTCAAGTTGGCGCACTGCACTGAATTTAGAGGCGAACCTCGAAGAAGCCCAAGTCACTCAACTGGCGNAGAAGTCCCGATGGAGAGCGTATTTTTCATGAATTGGAGTGGATGGTGTCGATGAGCCCGATGCCGGCAGGGCTCCCGGTGGCTTTGGGGATTTGGACCCTTCCTTCGTCTTGCTGGATCCCTCTTCNTCTTTCTTCTTTTCATCTTCCTTTCCCTTCTCCTTTTCTTTCTCCTGCTCCTTCNCCTTCTCCTGTTTCTTCTTCTGCTTTTCTTCCCACTCCTGCTTTATCCTCGCAATCTCTTCGGGGGAAACGGAACTCTTCGGNGGNGCTTCATCGACTATCCGCGTAGCGAAATTGCGGTCGCTGAGGTGATTGGGGCAAGTGTATATGAAGTCGANTGTGTTTACCGTCGCCAGGACGGTGGTTGTNGGTCGATAGCACACAAAGCATGCTTTGGCGGTCCCAGCCGTCTGTCATTCATTAGGAAGGTCATATCTGTAGGATTTGGCTCCGCGGGTTGCTAACCTACCCTCTTATAGTACACGTTGGTGAAGGACATGGTAGTGGTACAGGAATGAGTTGCTGCAGTNCAACTCTNGNTGCNNCNGNNNNCNNTGNANNCNACTGGAGGCATNGCTAAGCTGTCAAGTGCCCGCATCTACAGCTTCAGTACATACGACNCANACAACCANAATAAGAANNTGTTNTTAGTATCCCTNNAGAAGCCTNCCNGGCCCGCTGTAACCCGCTGTCCGCCCTTCGCANTCCGGCAGAACATTTCAGACGATGATGGAACCATCACATATGACCGAATGACTAACTCGANGATCCNNTGATAAAAGCAGACTGNACTNGTCTTGNTTTNGCTCCGATATCCTTCGCCGATTCCATATNCGAAGATGTCTGACACTNCTGGAAAGACTATNACTTGCAAGGCCGCNGTGTGCTGGGGCGCNGGAGAGCCGCTNAANGTNGAGGACGTTGAAGTNGCNCCNCCTCGTGCNCATGAAGTTCGCATTAAGATACTCTGGACTGGTGAGTGACANNGTNATATNGCTGTAGAANGANATNTGACTGTGGCGGCCCCCTTCACTGNGCAGGTATCTGNCATACCGATGAGTACACTCGCAGTGGTAAGGACCCTGAGGTGAGCACCTATAAAAGCNACCNNGATCGTGGGCCACAGACNCTCACCATCCCGGGCCTCATATGNATAGGGGCTNTTCCCTGTCATCCTCGGACACGAAGGNGGCGGAGTCGTANGTNCTCCATTNCNTNTNATGCCGTTNNGNCNTNCAAACNTCAGNCNTAGGTCGANTCCGTCGGNGANGGTGTNACCAGCGTTGCAGTGGGAGATCATGTAATTCCNCTCTACACCGCTGGTANGTCCCATCTTCNTTATCNCANNNANGNGATTCTGACCAGCTTCTCTGTNNCNCAGANTGNCGCGAGTGCAANTTCTGCAAGAGCGGAAAGACCAANCTCTGNGGNTCAGGTATGGNNNTAGGCTCGNNNCANGNGTATNNAGGANACTTATCCNNTGCCAGTTCGTGCNACCCAGGGNCAAGGTCTCATGCCCGACAANAGTAGCAGGTTCNCNNTNAACGGGAAGCCAATNCANCACTTNGTANGNGNANTTCGGNGGNNAATANTNNNGNANNANGCTGANNGNGTGNCTTTGNNAGATGGGNACCTCNACNTTCTCGCAGTACACCGTCGTTGCCGACGTCTCTGTTGTCGCCGTNGANAAAAAGGCGCCNTTAGANAANGTGTGCCTCCTCGGCTGTGGTATCACCACCGCCTGGGGTGCTGTNGCCAAGCAGCAGGGAATCAGTGCGNACNTATGTCTTGGTCACNNCNATAATNTATCATTNTGACTTNTCATCCTTGAATATCCAGAGGGTTCCAGCGTCGCTGTCTTTGGNGTAGGCGCCATTGGGCTTGGTGTCATTTCCACNGCCTCNGNCATCGGTGCCAGCAGAATTATNGCTGTNGATGTCAACCCTGGAAAGGAGAAGTGGGCCAAACAGTTCGGNGCGACCGACTTNGTNAACCCCACCTCACTCCCCGAGGGTAAGAAGATCCAGGACCATCTCGTTGAGATCACCGACGGTGGTTTGGACTTCACCTTTGACTGCACTGGNAACGTANGTGCANNGNCTTTGGTCCCGCCTCAGAAANGCTCACTTTCTGCCTCAAGGTCCAAGTCATGAGAGCCGCACTCGAGGCGTGCCACAAGGGCTGGGGTGTTTCCACGATCATTGGTGTCGCTGCTGCCGGACANGAAATNTCGACTAGACCGTAAGTATTTGAGGCACATTNTCCGANTGCAGGAGTTCACGACNTCCTTGANCACNCNAGCTTCCAACTCGTCACTGGCCGTGTCTGGCGAGGAACTGCTTTCGGAGGTGTCAAGGGCAGGACCGAAATCCCNGGNCTGGTGGAGGACTACCTCAATGGCAAGCTCAGGGTCGATGAGTACGTTACCCACCACAGGAAACTCGCCGACATAAATGAAGGCTTCCACGATATGCACGTAAGTCTGACNTTCNGCTCNAGTGANAACAAAANTTAAAGCAANTGTATCAGGGTGGCGAATGCATNCGCTGCGTTGTTGACATGTCGTAGGTTNANCTGCAAGGCACAGAACGGAAACTGTAACNATTATTTGTATANTAAGCCGTGGCCNTCACCAATGGACGAAGTCTTNGNACCGATAGNNNAGGCAAGCANGAGCATACATGGTAGGTCGTGGTTATTGACNGGCTCANCGCACTATGNACCGTTATTAGTNACTGAACGGCTGTGGTGCGACCTCGAGCCGCCGATGAGGGCCCTCCACAATATTACTAGAGCCGCTTTCACCTCCCNCCTCCTGACACCACTTCGCCTCCAAACAGCGCGAACTATTGCAAGGACGCACAGCAGGAACGAGACATCCAAAACCAGTCTCCGAATAATCGCCTTTGCCGGCGACCTGGTCTCTTCTCGAGCGAAGAAGACAGCCCATTCCTTCACTTGATCGACGCCTTTAGACAACGGGTTCAGAACCAGGGACCACAGTCCCAAATCATTGATATCCCACTGAGGCTCATCAGGATCGCCTAGCTGTGCGCCACGGTTTGCGAACCAGCGAGGTGAGTTCCTGCCACGAGGGCTGTGAGTACGAGAAAGGACTCGAGCTTCCAGTGATTCAATGCGCTCTGTGAGGGCAGCAAGATGTGCTTGGACATTCTCGATAGCGTTTTCAAGCGTGGGTCGAGAAGGAGGCCGTTCGTGGCCGTACTGTCCGCGGTAGATACTGGCAGTGTGACGAGAACCCTGTGGGGAAGAAGTGGCCCTTCTAGGGGTATCAGTGTAATGGGAAGGGTATGGGTTGGGGTATCCAGTGGGAGGTGGGGCGGGAAACGCGGAGGGTGTTTCGAAATGGGGTTGCGGTTGAGTCGACGGGACACGGTGCAGGCCCGGGTCGGGGGTGGGGGAAATCAAAAGCGAGCCGCCGAGAGGCGTGCGGTAGCGATTCGAAGATTGGGCCGATTGAGGGCGGTTGTCGTAAAAGCCCTGGTTCCGGAGGTTAGGGAGATCCCGGGCTTCGTCATCTTCTGCGTCCTCGTCTTCGGAAGGGACCTCCCGGTTGTCGTGTAGGTGTCTGGTCCCATCATGAGGAATGTCGTACTGCTGAGCTTCCTCCTCAGTTTCATCGTTAGAAGCGGTCGAGCCTGATGAATCCGACCCCGGTGCTCTAGATAGAGACCCTGCAAGGAAGAGGCGTTAATGAGATACAGTCTCTGTTACGCAGGCGACGCACCGCTCATGACCAGATTTGATGGGTCGCCACCGTAAGATTCCAGTTCCTGTACTAGGTCACGGGCAATGGTCTTGTCCGAGTACTTTCGAAGAACCTGCCTCATGTGCTCAGCAACAACTGGGAATGACGGTAGTCGAGCCGTACTTTGAGTAGTGCTTCGACGTATAGCCACTTCGCTTCNTACGAATCCAAGTCCTTGTGCTTTGCCCACGCATCCCTGATCGAGGCAGTCAGGGCTCAGGACGAGAGGAGGCGCTCANGGACATACCTACCATTTTGCGCGCCCGAGCATATCCCACATCCCCGGACGTGGGCTCTTGACGTTTCCCACCGTAGCTAGATTCGGCAGCATGAGCACAAATGGGACAGGTGCANTTATACGCAGTCCAGGCTACCTTGCTTGTATAAACTGAAGCCNNTGGTCAGTGTTCCCTCCAGAAAGTTCCATTGCATATGCANACGTGCCTATACATCTCTAACTTCTCCTCGTAGTCCGTTTGTATTGGCCCTGTCTTCGGCAGACTCTGGACGATTTGGACAGCCCGATCGAATTGGGCGTCAATAAGTTCGTGTGACGCCATGGAGAATTACTGGCCAGCTGTATCAGAAGGCCTNGCCAGAGAGTAGTCTGAGGTAGCTGGGATCCGCCAGTTACTGTTCTACTGCGAACTGGGCTACTGGACTCGAGCTGTTCTTCACGANCGTCGACAGAAACAGCGTTACGGCGACACTGACAGTCAGACTCGGGCATATCCACGTGAATGATGAAGTCGGCAATCACAGGTGGCGGTACCCCGGGGCCTGGCCTGAGCAGCCATCACCGTTGTCGCGCTTTAAACTTGAGGGGCGCTTGTTCCAAGCAACCACGATGACAGCGCACCCCGCAGGCTTCAGTTCGGGCAGTGGCACACGCTGGTATGCAGATTTGAACTGGGTCATTCTCTCTGATTCCAGCCGAAATACGAGTCACTTCTCTGGGNCANATCTATGATCTTTCAAGGCTTCCAATTCGATAGGGGATGACCCTCTCCGTCGCTCAGTGAACCGGAAAGCGAAATGCCATCGAGCACATTAAAATCGTCTTTNTGGATTTACCGTGGCATATCCGAACGTTGTTGTGGGAATTCACGCTATGCGAGGCGATTCCCCACCAAATCCACACCTTTCGTACATCGGAATTTGCCTTCTTATCTGTGGTGAGTGTACCCACCTTTAAGCACCCGTCTACTTGCGACAGCTCATGNGGTTATTGTGAGGTAGCCATATGTACTATACTCGGGCGCAGGTGCCTGCCTGCCTCATGACCACAGCCAACATATGCACTGTCATCGAGCTTCGATTTCGTTGCGCTTCGCGATAGCNACAATTCTAAGGCCGCCATACCTAAGTCACCCATTCGTGCACTTTCTCCCAACTTACCTGGGGTGTGAGAGGCAAGCATTTTATACCCCAGACAGGCATCGAGTCAACGAGTGNCTTCACTCTAGGCTTGCTGGACCAAACTGCTCAAACTCTCTGTCNAATTCGCAATCATTGCGTTTATCACNGGGCCCAAGACAACATCGGGCAGCCGAGAGNGTCACAGGTATGAGAATTCTCAAGCTGCTTCTCAGTCTTCTGGATGCATGCCTGACTTCCTTCTAATTTATCAGTATTACGAGAACNAGATANCNAGCATGGCGCGGCACGGCTATCGCACCTGGTGTACTCNGTCAGCTCGCATGCCTCTATTCTCCTCATGACTTCTCCAGCTGCCTCCAGCGTTGTCTTTGACATNGGCCGCGTGTCAGGTGTCAACCTGGGCGGGCANACCGACGANTGTTACTTGTGCTCCTGGGCGGATTCTTTTTGTCGCGCAAGGNGTCAATGTTCCCGTGCAGTATCTTGCTCNATACAGTTATNTAGTGCCCACATGNNCATCTCCCAATAGCGGTGCCTAATCTACGGTAGTTTGTTTTCTTGATTGGGTATGGTATGTCCACAGCAACTGGAATGACNGAGTTGAAACATCGTAGGCAAGCAACCATAAATCCATTTCCNCTGCACACACCGAGTCCGCCGATCTTTACCCTGCATGTCNNCCTGCCTCGCAGACGATTTCCGACACACTTGCCGATGATCGACGAAGGAACAGANATACCCTTGTGCACTCCNCGGAAGTAGGTGAGAGCCATACTCNCCTCATTGAGCCTCTTTAGACATNCTGCCCAATTGACAGTCATATGATGTCAAGGACTAATTACGGAGTTTCATGGAGAAGGATGATCAACGGTTCCCATTGACGNTTCGGCAGTGGGCTTGCTTTGGTCNAGTAACGAGGTNAGCATTGCCTCACTNANTCGAATCTGTTAAGATGTGTTATCTGCCCTTGGAAGCGCGATCTCAATCTTGGCTAATACGCTCCTTGGGCTTCCTCTCTGGTCGTTTTTCTCTCGAGCATATGGGGCGGCACCAGGCGGTTGTTACCTATGCTTCTTCCGCCAACAAGGTGGATGAACACAGCTCATGTGCGTAGTCAATGGCACCCCTACACTCCATATGGGTCGGGCGTTATCGCATGTCATCCCACACGAACTCTCTCTGGCCCTTGATTCTCCACATCGGGATCTAACAGGCTCCTGGAGCGTATAAAAGCCAGAATGGAGCCCGAGAATAGGACAAGGCGAACAGTCNCTCNGGCCACTTCACCTCTCCTCTATAATGCAGTTCCGCGCCTTCGCAATCTCGGCCGTCCTCGCCGCNGCTTCCCTTGTTAACGGGTAAGGAAACTTTCTCGTCCTCGCCGACCNNAGTACTCANNCTCACCACAGCCAGAGGAGTTGCGGTACCTCCATTACCGACGAGCAGGTTCAGGTTGCCGAAGCCCACTTCAAGGCCAACAAGGTCACTCCNTCGGGTTTCTCCGCGGCAGCTANCACTATCAACGTCCANTTCCATGTCGTTGCCGCTGGTACTACNCTCGCNCAAGGATATGTTCCGTGAGTGACATTCCCCTGTNGTCACGTATCCGCTCCCATGTATTCATCTNCNATACACCGACAGCGATTCCCAGATCCAGGCCCAGATCAATGTCCTGAACGAGGACTACTCTGCCAGTGGACTCACCTTCGTCCTCGCGAATACCACTCGCACCATCAACTCGGGATGGTTCCAGAATGCTGGTCCTAGCAACTCTCAGCAAACTGCTATGAAGAATGCTCTCCGAGCTGGAGGTGCTGCCGATCTCAACGTATACACTGTTGGGCAAGTCCTTTCCACTGGTTGTACCAAAGCGCATGGTTTACTTACACTGCTTTCAGCTTCAAATCCTCCTCCACTAGCGGGCTCTTGGGATATGCTACGTTCCCTTCGAGCTACTCTACCGCTCCCAAAGATGACGGAGTTGTCTTCCTCTACTCCTCTGTGCCCGGAGGAACCACCACCAACTATAACGGTGGTCAGACTTTGACCCACGAAGTCGGCCACTGGGTTGGTCTCTACCACACTTTCCAGGGTGGCTGCTCTGGCTCTGGCGACTCCGTCGCCGATACCCCTCCTGAGGCAAGCCCTGCTTCTGGCTGCCCTACCGGCCGTGACACCTGCTCTGGTGGCGGAGTTGACCCTATCCGTAAGTGGCGATTTCAGCAAATGATTTCAAACGGTCACTCACAACTCGCATAGACAACTACATGGACTACTCCTACGACTCCTGCATGACCGAGTTCACTCCGGGCCAGGTCACCCGTCTCAAGTCCCAGATCGCCACCTACCGTGGTCTCTCATAAGCAAGCCGAGCTGGCGACTGGTGCACTGTCTTCGGAAGGCCAGTGAGATGTGTGCCCTGTTCTTGCTGCGCCACCGGAGTGAAAATGTGTAAAATTCTGACCTGTATCATTATTCTTTCATGTGAACGTTGTGAACACTGTGATGTTGTGTATTTTTCCGGTTGCGGTGTCTCGTGCAATGTTGTGTAGCTGTAGCTTGTTGCATATGTTTCAATAGAAGTCCGGGGTCCAAAGCAGTATACCATGCAGCAGGCTACACATCACATGCGAACTGAGGCAGCGGGAACCAGCACCAGGCGAATGATCGAAGACCACGACGCGGTGGGTCGTAAGGCACAGCTGGCGCTGCATTGTCTCGCGCTTCCAGGTTATGTTGGTTAGGGAGAAGGAAAATCCAAAGGTGTCTTCCTCGCTGACGGTCGTGACGCTATAACAATGTCGTGGGTAGCACGCCGTGCCATTACAGGTATAATACAGGATAAACTGAGCCGGATGTCAGTTATAAGGCAGTACGGGTCAGAATAGCGAGACGTACATAGGGTGGTGGATGCTGGGCTCCATGAAACGCTCAGAAAAGGTGCTACGAACTGCCCTCTGCCCAGTTGTACTTCAACCCTCCGCGAATGACTTCCTCCTTCGGGCTGACGTTCTTGCCTGAAGAACGTCAAATGCTGGTCAGACGGGATATGGCTTAGCAGCAACCGCTCTACGAACCTTTCCAGTATAGGTGGCCCCAAGCTCTTCCATGTCGTCCTTCATCCTTGAATTTTGAACGCGTCACCACCCAATAGCAATCATGAATTTGCTTTCCCCGCCATCGTGTCTGGAACACCTTCTTGCCTACACCGCCGGTAGGTGTCCGAGACAGAACTTCGTAAAGGTTGCCAGATTTTGGTGACAGAGAAGGGGGAAGATCTTTCGGAAGAAGGCGCTGAATGGATTCAGCGACCGTGGAGGCGGATAGCCGGGCAAATGAGGAAAACATGGTGGTCGGTGGATTGTGAGAGCGGGGCAAGGCGCGAACTTCGAAGACCAAAAATGTTGGTTCAATCTCCGACTTGTCAAGAGCGCTCACTGTCCTACAACGACGACCTTACAATGCTCCTGTTTCGTCGTCTACCCCAATGTTCTTACAGGACCCTTCTTTACCGCTCTGCTCACACGTCTCGTCCGCGGATGGTAGAGACCGACCCCTTGGGAATGCCCGTCAAACCTACATGGTCGGTTCATGAGCTACTTTCGTCGTACCCGTCGCCAAAGTTGCCCCCGGAGACATTGAAGAAGTTGCACGTTCTTTCAGCCCTGGCCCCACCGGCAGAGGGAACACCTGAGCACGCACAAATAACCAAAGAACTGGAGGAAATGATACGCTTGGTGGAAGCGGTCAGGTTGGTGGATACAGAAGGGGTGGTCGTTGCAGGACGAGGTGAGGTGGAGGACATGGACAGAAAGCACTACGGCAATCCAGAGGACGTTCGGAAAGATGGATATGGTCAGGAGCTCCTCAGGCATGCAGCTAAGACAGTGAATGAGTACTACGTTGTGGAGGCCGACAGGACTCGTAGGTCCACATCCAGCAGTTGAGCAGTGCGTTCACCCGAATACATTCACAGTTTGAGCAAGAATTAATCATTTATTTTATGAGTACAGGACAACAACAGTTTCGACAGCAGGTTAGCAGAGCACATATGTTATGACGAGAGAAGGGACGCGTTAGGATTGCTTCTCCAAGAGGACGTGGCCGCCAGTAGACCCAAAGCCTCCAGCACCTCTCACAGTCTCTTCGAGCTCCTACACGCGAGGTGGGTCAGAAAACAGAGGACAGCTATGGAATGCAATGCGCACCTGGACTTCTTGGACCTCGGGGGTGTAGATCCGCTCAATAATTAACTGGGCGACGCGGTCGCCTTCGTTCACTGGAAGCAGAGTTGGATCAGGGATGAAACGAGCAAAGTGTTACAGGTTTGGTACCTTCGAAATCCTTGTCTGATAGGTTGAACAAGAGAACAAAGACAATGCCACGATAGTCGGCGTCGATAACACCAGCACCAGTGTCAATCATGAATTTCGAAGCTACATGGGGCATTTGTTAGGCGAAAGAGCTGGCGGGAAACGTGGACATACCGAGACCACTGCGTGGCGCGACACGTCCATAAGTCCCAGCAGGAACGGCAATTGAGATCTGGGTATCGACGAGGGCCTTGCCGTGGGCAGGGATGACCTTCTTTTCCGCACTATGCAGTGTTATGATATATATTCATCACAGTTTCCCATGGCCGACATACCTGTAGAGGTCATAACCAGCTGCGAAAGCGCTTCCACGAGTAGGCACCTTCGCCTTGTCTGAGTGGCGCTTCACGAGCAGACTGGGCAGGACAGCAGCCACGTCGCCGCCCTCAGAGCCCGACAGCCTTCTCTTTTTAACTTGGGGAGCTTCGCCTTCCATTGTGCGGGTGGTGGGAGGAAAGAGATGAATGAATGAGCGTGCCTGACAGCTCAGCGCTCAGCAACGAGGACGCGACGCGTCGACTGAGTTTGAACAACGCGAAAACTCCGCCCCTAAACTCAAGACGATCTCAGGCTTGATTCCGACGTTCATCATTGGCAGGATAACCTCCAAGTGCTAGACCCTCTATATACCTTAGGCCGAGGCTATGGAGCGCGCGTTAATGAACCGAGGTTACCGGGCCCTTCCTGACGTTGAACCTCAAGAAGACGAAGAAGAAGAGAGATGCTATTTCAGGTCGATATTGGGCGAATGACTGAAGGATATCGCCCGCGCTGACAGATAAAGAGCCTCTTTCCCTCCCTTCCCTTCAACCTTCCCACCAAAATTCAAATCCAAGTTCGTACAGCCGAGCTTTCACTGATCTGCACCTGTCAGCGCAGTCCCCGACCCAGGAGGCGAATCGGTATTCTCAGCACATCGGGGGGCTAGCAAGGCAACCTGGCAACGCGTGGTCCGCAGAGGTCAATTGCCTGACAACCCCGTGCCACTGATCCCATTAAAGTTATTCTAAACCATCATCACTCTCGCAAGGCGCAGTCCTCGAATTCTCTTATCCTCACCCTCCCTTTTGTTGGCAAACCCTGCTACCTGACGATCCCATTATAGAAGATCTTTCGCCATAATGAGGAAGCCACGATGCAATAATGAGGAACTCTCGGACGCGACAATGCCACAGCAAGATGAGAACGTACCTTCTTTGTCCCAAACCACGTTCCGCGTTCACGCCAGTTCACATCAGGAGGCGGACACAGGGGAAGCCGACTTTCCAGCCCGACTTCGAAGCCCAATCTCCAAGATGCCAGTTGAACTGCTCTCGAGGATATTCACCATGGCATCATGGGGCGACTTCCTTCATATCTTCCCGACCTACCCTAGGACGCATAAAGGGCCAAGCCGAAGACTGACGAGTCTTGCACTAACTCACGTCTGCGCGCAATGGCGCGAGGTGGCTTTGCAGACGCGTGGGATGTGGGACTTCGTGGTTACCTTCCACGGCGCCGCGACCGAGGACGAATCGACGGACCGCTACAATCGTCGGCTGGAACAACTCACTGAACTGTTTAACACACACATGCCTGCTGTCCACTTCAACTTTACGACGACAGAGCCGGAATGGAAGCCGAGGGTCACATACACTCTCAAGGGGTACAACTCCCACTACACTTCCCTCCGCCTTACCAGGATGAAGTTCTTCAAGTCTTCCTCTAGCCGAAAAGTGGAGATGACAATGCCTAGACTGAAGGAGCTCGTACTGACCGCACTCGACAACCCTCATGGCATCAACGCAGCATTACATGCACCCCAGCTGAAGAAATTGATTCTGTGCTTCCCGAAGCCAGGTCTCCTTCTCCTTCCTATACCTTGGGCGCAGCTCACGTATCTGTCTCTCGGTGGCCCGCATCATCTATATCGCGAAACGAGCTCTCTCTCTCAACAAGAGTTGTTCAAGCTGCTCACGGCCACTGTCAACCTCACTTACCTCGGCCTGAGCTGCATTGAAATCGTTGCTTCGCCACCTGGAGGTACTGACAGATATGCCGAAGCCCAAACTGCC
>JANDKE010000381.1:0-26468 GCA_027627275.1 Coprinellus aureogranulatus
CTTTGTGCACTGGGTGAAACGACACCTGGGACAGAACGCCAGAATATGGGAAACAGAGAGGAACTCTGCTCAACGCCCCTCAGCAGCACCCAGGAGAAATTTGGCTTACATAAGTATTGGGGTTAAGGTTCGGACTCAATTCAACTTATTCAAGTTGTTGTGCTGACCTCTTCCGCATCAACCACAACGTCGTCCAACCCTCCCCAGAAACGCTCCCAGCAGCACGTATAGAATGCCACAGACAGGGTCATTTGGACAGCCGCTGCTTTATATATGCTTAAGAAGGGCTGAGGACAGCTCGAGTGGGTCCCCGAGTGTGTTCAACAGCAGTTCACCTGACACCATTGTTATCACCCAGTTTTACAGCTTCATGACAATCCTTCCCCAGCACATTCCACTCTCAATTTGACTCCAAGTTGATCCCTTGGAACTTGATTAGCTCATGTAAACGAGGGAGCCACACTGACAGTCCCAGACCTCCTCATTGGAACCACAATGTCGATGCACTAACCTCTGGAAAGGCTTCAAGTTTAAATGATGAAACTTCTGTAACAGAAGTTCTGTTTGAGGCTATTCGGGGTGCGCAGCATGGAGATGCAACCGGCATTGCCCCAGTCAACGAGAGGATGACTTTCGAGGAAGCCTCAACAGCAGTTCATTGTGGGCGCCTCGTAGTTCCACGGCTGCAGAGGTGATGCTTCCAGGTACATATCCATGGGTCATCATGTGGGGCCAGAAAGCCGATTGAATCCCTCCCCTTTCCTTCACTCTGCCCCAGATGTCGTCGACGGACGCAGCTGGCGGAGGCTCCGTCCATATTTTTGCCGGCGCTCACCACCAAGCGATTGAGAGTGCCGACATTCGAGGCGCTGGTCGGGACATGTACAATGCGCCCACCATGGTCCTCAACATTATGGCCCCGGCTCATATACCCTCATCCAGCAGCATTTCGGCGACCGGAAGTCAGCGCCTGGATTTCGTGTCTTCAATCCTGGCCCCGTTCGGCGAAGCGCCCTCGAACACTGCTGGCAACCTCATGGACACATCGACCTATAACCCATATCTATCTCCCGTAGAACAAGGCAGAATTGGAGAAACGCTCAAATGCGTCGAAGAAATTGAAGTAAGTCTAGCGAGGCTGAAAACCTTACTCAGTGCCCTCGTAAGTTCGTCGCTGGAACCTCATGGTGCAGCAGCTGCCCTAAAACAAGCATCGCTTTCGCAGGTGATTTCAGCCGTCAAACCTATAGCTCCTGTCTCTGTGCCTGCGACGATGAGTCGCGATAGTCACTGGCGAGACGCACAAGAAAACCAGGTCGCACAAAGTCTCGAAGCTGCAAAGGGGAAAAGAGTAGGAAGACTGGATGTTATTCATCGAGGATCCTCACATACAACCACGGTGAGTTGACTAGATAATCCGTACTCCTTTCAGCACAGATGCTTGCGAAGCAGATCCTGGATCACACTCGAGAACCGTCTCTCAGCCCCGTTCGTACCTTCCGAAGTCGAATGTCGAGGCTAGATGACCCATTCGCCGATGTCTGGAATCAAGCTCTCGAAGCTTACTCCCGCGGACAGCCACCCTACCGCTCAAATAAGACCAAAAGGAAAACTGCACAGGCTCGCCACCCATTTTTCTGCGCGGGAACGAGGGTATTTTTCTGGGATGCGGAGGGAGTGTTGGTACATGCGACAATAATACATTTCGTGGTTCACTCTGTAAGTAGGCGGACCCCGGTTGACTATACAGCGTGTTCACTTCGGTTTCCAGGGTACGCGAATGCTGGGAATAAGAACTGACAATGGCAGACACGCGACGCTCCCGTGAGTGCCACCCACACCCTCCAGGTTTAGTCGGGCTGAAGACAATACTTAGGGCGGCCGGAGTCACTATAAACATGTGGCAGAATCAGAGGTCATGACCACAAACCACGTCAGGGCTTTGATAGTAAGTAGGACAGTGTGTATAGTAAGGCTTCTCGAGACACAGTGGTGAGGATAATGTGCCAAGTGGCCAGCCTTCAACAAGCGCCAAGGGGGGGATTTGGCAGGATACAGGTGTCGCGGCCAGTCCAACTGGTAACTGCGCATTCGCTCAGAGAATGCGTTGAACCAGCATGACCATTTACAAAGCGCCAAGTATTCCACCTAGCGTTCCCCATTGTCGGCCAAGGGAGAGGCTGGGGTGTCCCTTGTCCTTCAGTGGCCCTTCAGAAGAAACCTGGCTTACATAAGCCTTAGGTTTATTAGGGTTGAGGTTCGGAACCAATTGCCATACCAGCCTGCTCCGAGCCCAATCCGAGCCTTTCCTCTCGAGAGTCACTAATCCCAATTATCCCATCGCCTTTCCACCTCCAGACCAACCATTGGCAGAGAAGGCTGTTATGGGCGCCCAGATCACTGGAGATGTATGAGCGCAGCTATCACACCCCAACAGCCGAGAACGGCTACGGATTGTATGGCCTGGGAGCATCAAGACCGCATGCGACGCAATAACGTTGACTTGGGCATAGAACGCGATTCAACTGCTACGTCCGATAGTATTGCCCTGAGTCTTGGAAAGAATGCCTTCTATCTTGCCCTTGTGAGCCTGGGTCTGTTTCTTGTATGGCTAATCTTGTTTTCTAGCGAACGCGCACCGCTGCTCAAAGATCGTGACTTTCGAGAGTGTTCCAAACCGCTCTCTGCAGCAGACCCAGATATGCTTCCAGCTTTGGCACGAAGCGCCCTAAGTACAACCCCGCTGCTGCGGAGGACAGAGAACCTTTCGCGACTTCGATATCTCTGTAAAGCTTTCCTTGGGCGCTCTGAGCGTAATCGCAGGGGAAACAATCTGCCTTCTGCTCTGCGCGTGCCCCTCATGGCCGTTGAATCCAGTGGACACGTCATGGATACCTTGACGCCCGTCCCATAACGCCCAATGTCAGGAGAAGGTTCTATATATAACCTCTTCTCACTCCTGGAATCAACACGCTTCGGAGCCTTTCCCACTGGTATATAAACCGTTCGTTGATAGACGCAGGACCCACAAGACACCTCGATGAGGATTCATAACCCGTTCTCACCTCCCCCTGCACCGCCAGGGTTCGGTGGCGGGAGAGTGCTGCCAGAGCACACCACTCGGAAGTGCGATTGCGTTCTTCTGGCTCTATCTCTTGACACGCGGAAACTGACCAGTCATGTTTTGGCAGCCCATTCTCGAGAGTCTTCTTTGGCTGGCTCACGCCATTCCTTTCTGCTGGCTTCTCGCGTCCTCTTGAGAAAGATGGTCAGTGATATGTCCTCTTCCTTTCCCGAAATCGCATTGAGTTCCGCTTGCAGATTTCTGGAGCCTTCCCGAGAACGATTTAACGTCTAAAGTGACAGACAACGTTGAGAAGAACTTCTACACCAGGTGCTCACCGGAAAAGCGTCCGCTTCACCTGAAAGATGAGCTGAGAAGGGAGGATGAAATCGAAGAAGGTGGTCATATCGATGTGGAACATACCGAGAAGGCGACAACGCCCGCAAGCGCGAGGGGTACCTCCACAACTCGGAAGTACAATGAGTCTCTGTTCGGAGCCCTGCATCAGACTTTCTTCAAGAGAATCTGGATTGCTGGATGCCTCAGGTTAATGTCTGGTGCGTCCTGTGTTGTTGACATTCCCTGACGCGAGGCTCACTTACGCGATGTAGACACGCTCAAGACGACTGCACCGCTGGTCAACAAAGTCTTGCTGCAGTGGCTTACCGATTCCTACGTTTTCCATAACACGCCTGAAGCAGAGAGAAGCGCGGCGATGGAACAAGGCTTCCTTACGCGACCAAGGGGAATAGGATTTGGGATCGGCCTGGCTTTTGCTCTCTTCGCGATGCAAGGTGTGTTGAGTGGGCCACCTTGCTGGGATTCTCTCTAACAAGCGTAAATTGCATCAGAAATCGCTACTTTGGTGAGTTTATCTGCGTACCGGGATATAGTACCTGTTTTGACTTCAAGCCCTGTAGATGTTGAACCATTACCTACAAATTACAGGGGGCCTCGGCTTATTCGTCAGGACAGGGGTGCGTGATCCCATCCACCCATCATGAATCTGGCGTTTTAAGGCCCTGTCGGTAGTTGATTGGGAGCATATTCCGCAAAGCCGTGCGGTTGTCAGGCCGCGGACGCGCTAAGCACAGTGCTGGTCAAATCACGACAATGATATCCACCGATGTAACTCGCCTGGACCGATTCATGACTTTCGCGCATGTGTAAGTTGCCGCGTGGTTTGCTTCGGTTCATTGCATGCCTTAATTGCGCGTAGAATTTGGATTGCCCCGATCCAGATTGCCATCGGCATTGGTCTGCTTATCGGAAATGTTCGTGAAGCAATTAATTCTTTCCGAGCTAGAACCCTGACCTCGGTCACAGCTCGGATACTCTGCTCTTGTTGGGCTAGGTGTACTCCTTGCGGGCTTCCCCATTCAAGTCTTCATTGTCAGGATCATGTTCAAGCAACGGGTCAAGGGCATGAAGTTCACAGATCAAAGGACGCGCTTGACAACCGAGGTGAATTCCTGTTTCGCTCATTCTAGTCTTTATGGTGGGTATTGACGGCCGCGTAATAATTAGGTACTGCAGGGTATACGGCTCCTGAAATACTTTGCTTGGGAAAGTTTCTATACGGACAAGGTCATTGGGCTGCGGCAGGAAGAAATCAAGACGATAAAAGCGGTGACGTGAGCACACGCCCACTTCTGCCTCTGATACAGGCTCATCCCTCACCCTGCAGGATCGGGCGAGTGAGCATACTCTCAATGATGACTTTCATCCCGACTCTAGCTGCTGTCTTATCCTTTGTGAGCGATTCGCAATTCCTTCGATACACAAGCGTAGTGACACACGCACTATTGATAGGTGACGTACGCTCTTACTGGGCATGATTTGAACGTAGCCACTATATTCGCCTCTCTGCAGTTATTCAACGTGAGTTCCTGACGAAGTGTTTCCTCTATTATCTTTACCCTTGCTGGCTAACGTCTGTTCAGATCATCAGGTTGCCCCTCCTACAATTCCCTTTCATGGTCTCAGCCTACTCCGATACCTTCGTCGCCCTCCGCCGGATAGCTACATTCCTCACTGCGGAAGACCTACCCAAGCCATACGACATCAAAGATGACCTGGGCGGAGTCGCTGTAACAGTAGACGGCGATTTCACTTGGGAAACGGTAGCAAACATGGGTGGCAATGCAAAGGGTGATGGCAAGAAGCCGGAGAAGCGACAGAAGAGTGCGAAGGGTGACGATAAGAAAACNGAGAAACAGGAGAAGGCGCTACCTCAGTACAGTGACCCTGGCAGAGATCTAGAGAAGGGTGGGGAAAGTGTAGAGGGGAAAGCCGAGGTGGAGAAGCCTTTCGAGTTGAAGAATATCAACCTGGTCGTACCCAAAGGCGCCTTCGTGGGGATTGTTGGACGCGTGGGATCTGGAAAGGTGGGTACTCACCTTCTTCCTTGCGTCCATGAGCTGACGGTTATGGTCATTCAGAGCTCGTTGCTTCAAGCGCTCATCGGAGAAATGAGGAAGACCAGGGGAAATGTACGGTTACACTTAGTACGAGCATCGTTTCGAACATTTGTTAACTCGTTGTGTGCGACCACAGGTAGTCTTCGGAGGCTCGATAGCATACTCTCCCCAGACGCCTTGGATTCGGAACGCCACATTGCGCCAGAACGTTCTTTTTGGACAGGATGACGACGAAGAGAGGTTCAGAAACGTAGTGAAAGCGTGCCACCTAGAGCATGACATCAAGGTGTTGCCTAACGGTGAGCTTACCGAGATCGGAGAGAAAGGGATTAATCTGAGTGGTACGTCAGTCATTGTCCTGTTTCTCGAGAGTCTCAACCCTTCTAGGTGGCCAAAAGGCTCGCGTGTCGCTTGCTCGCTGCGCGTACTCCGAGTGCGATATTGTCCTGCTGGACGACCCTCTGTCGGCCGTGGACGCATACGTCGGCAAAGCGATCCTCCAGAATTGCTTATTGAACGGTCCATTGGCAGACCGGACTAGAATTTTGGTGACACACTCGTTGCACGTTCTGGACAAGCTAGACTACGTTTATGTCATAGACCAAGGGCAAATTGTCGAGAAAGGGACGTACACGGTGAGTGCTAGGTATCACGAAACTCCTAGGTGCCTGCTGCTTACGATTGCTGTGGTAGGACCTTGTGGACAACAGCATACTCTTCTCTAAACTCATAGAAGAATACGGCAACGCGGAACCTAACGGCGACCCTAGCAACGACAGCGGAAGTCAATCTTCCCTCCTCTCTCCCAGTGAATCCGACACCAATTCTTCGGCTGGGCAGAGGGGTAATTCCGAGAAGGGGTCTGATGACAAGGCCGATTCCAAGCAGAGCGGTAGTAAGGGCGGCGCACTGATGCAAGCGGAGGAGCGTCTAACAGGTGCCGTGACATGGCTCATATATAAGAGTTACTTGCGGTTCGGCGGAGGCGTGTATTGGGCACCTTGGATTTTACTCATGTTGGTTCTTGCCCAAGGAGCCGCAGGTGAGCCTCTCTCAGTCTCTTTCTACTTGAAAGCTGACTCGACTTCAATCTTCAGTTGGTAATGCGTTGTTCCTGGGTTTCTGGACCTCTGAGAGTATATCAGGGTTCAGCCAGGCAGAGTATATAGCTATATACGCAGGTCTCGGTACGTCTGGCCGCTGTTTGTCTGTTCAGGATCGTTCTCAGCATTATTAGGTGTGGGACAAGCAGTATTCACTTTCGTTGTCAGTTTGTCATTCACGTATGTTTCGCCTCGGCATTTATCTTACGAGTTGCGACTGAGATTGCTCGTATCTTTGTGCAGCATCGCATGTTTGACAGCCAGTTTGAGTCTCTTCACGGCGGCCCTAAATGGAGTTTTACGATCTCCACTGTCCTTCTTTGACACGACACCTATGGGACGCATTCTCTCGCGCCTATCAAAAGATCAAGATACCCTCGACACCGAGATGTCAATGAACTTATTCCAGGTGCGGATGAAAACCTCGCTGCTTGGTGACACTCATTCAGTATATATACCCAGTTCTCCAGTACGCTATTCTCCGTCTTCGGGACAGTCGCGCTTGTCTTTTACGCGTTCCCTTACCTTGGCATCATCTTCATCCCTCTCACTCTCCTCTATCAACTGGCCTCAATGTACTACCGCCGCACGTCCGTCGAGGTGAAAAGATGGGACTCGCTATTGCGCTCCCTGCTTTATGCCTCATACTCTGGTTCGTACTTCACGGATGGCATCGACGCCCTCCTTCAGCTGACATTCGAATAGAAAGTCTGACCGGTCTATCGACTATTCGTGCATTCCGAGTTCAGTCGAGATCCATCCAAGACGCAGAACATGGAGTGGACATGCAGAACAGAGCCTACTACATGATCATATCTATACAGCGCTGGCTTTCCGTTCGACTGGATCTATTCGGAAACATCCTCATTCTGGGCATTTGTCTATTCGCGGCCGGTTTTCGNNCNTNNNNTNACCNNGCAAAAATCGGGGTTCGCTGATTGGTCGTACACTCTGAGCAGTGAGTGCCTCTCGTNCTCTGCAGAANTTTCTGTTCGCTGATGATGCTCACTTTCCAAGTTACGCAAACATTCTGTNAGTNTGAGCATGCCTATGTCGNTGTGATAGTCTACTCANNTTTGTGCTCCAGCCGAAATGGTCTCGCAAGTTTGCGACATGCGAACAAAACATGAACGCCGTGGAACGCATTCTNCACTACTCCGATTTACCCNGCGAGGAGAATGCAGACACACCCCAANCTGACCCCGGCCCAGAGTGGCCTTCTCATGGNGCCATCNTGTTCAAGGACGTCCGAATGGCATATCGAGAGGGGTTGCCGTTGGTGTTGAAAGGNATCAACTTCGAAGTGCGCCCCGGAGAGAAGGTGAGCTTNCTCATTACGCCGCATGCCTCAACTAGGTCGTTTCTGAAAGTNACGGTAATCCAAGGTTGGGATAGTCGGNAGGACTGGCGCNGGGAAGAGTTCGCTATTGCAGGTCCTTTTCCGGATGGTTGAAGTCNNAAGTGGCAACATNGAAATTGATGGNGTCGATATACGGAATGTCAGCCTCGAGACACTGCGCAGNCGGCTNGCGTTGGTTCCCCAAGACAGCATTCTGTTCCANGGGACACTGCGCGACAANCTGTAGGCACTATANCATTCCCCACGAATAGCTTTTGCTCACATTGTTCCAGAGACCCGCAGCACNTCCGCACAGACGCNGAACTCATCTCAGTGCTGCAGAGAGCATGGCTGCTGCCCAGAGATGGGACTAAGGATGCTGTGGCCGACGCTAAATTCAGTCTTGACGCAAATGTCGGCGATGAGGGTGCGTCGCCTGTAGCTNGAGGGGATANGTTGTAGTCCCGGCTAATACGGTGTAGGATCAAACTTTAGTGCTGGAGAGAAGCAACTCCTNGCGCTGTGCCGTGCCTTGGTCAAGAATAGCCGAGTCATTGTTCTGGTNTGGAGGGTNNACCGTTCGAAGATGATGACATTCTGACGTCCTTATTGCAGGANGAAGCAACTAGNTCGGTCGATGTCGAAACTGATGCCAAGCTTCAGAAAACCATTCAAACNGAATTCAAGCGATCGACGCTCCTCTGNATCGCTCACAGGCTCAACACNATCGGTGAGTGGNCCCTNCCTTNCCGTCGTNTGTCAGAGNTNATGCNCGGAAAGCCTATTACGATCGAATCATGGTCATGGATGACGGTCGTGTGGCNGAATTCGACACGGTTCTNAACCTCTTCGANAGAGAGGATTCGATTTTCAGGGTGCTGTGCGACGAGGCCAAACTTCAGCGTGCCGACATCATCCGCATTCGCTCGGAGAATGNTTTGAACTAGCATGCCTATCGTCCGCCCAGAGCAACCNCNGAGAGAGGATGAGGCGTTTCCGTGTAGACNGAGTTGCCTCNCTAGAGCTGAATCACATTCACCACTAGAGCTTGNNTTTGGANTNTCATTCANATTNTCGAATCGAAGCCCANGTAANCACCGACCGGTAGCCCCAANTNNTTGGACTGCNGGAAGTATCNCTGGAAATTCCTGGGTCCAACATATNACGNCTCTCGGACGACGACTCCATAGTANCGCGGAGGGCCGCTGGCGCCGATCTACCCNGATTCGCCCTTGGGCGCTTAATCTCGCTTCGCAGNCNACGTCACGTGAGGGAGAGAGCACCAAATGCGGCGGGCCTATCCAAAGTCNCCATNGCTACCCCCACAGGAAGCAGGTGGGTTTGCCAAGAANAAGNTAGGTANNTTAANAATTNGTACAGATTTACGCAGCTTTACACTAATCTCCTAANAGCCACCATTGCAGCAGGAAGNNTGNTNTNCATTCNNTTGGCCGTCGNGGAAGGCAGGNACNCTTAGCGCATCCTTCTTTCCAGGGACATCCATNCTNGGGTTNACNTTGAAGAAGGAATTNGGCTTGAANGTCACGTTGACNTGTTCCACNGGCATCCTGCATCANANANNGTNAGTNNTTAGNNGNNCCNTCGNATCNCTTGCNNGNTTGAGCCGACATCACTNACACTGGCCAGTCTTCNGGNCGAGGNANNTGCGTNACTCCAAAGTTGACATACACCAANAGGTCTTCNTNNANAACANTCTTCTTNCCCTCGACCCACTTCCCAATGGAATCCTTCTGCTCTTCCCTNGTCATNGGCACNTACTTGCCNGANGGCCANACNCTCTCACTGCCAGTATCCTTGCCCTCNACNTCCCTNCANACCCANAGCGTGTTGGGCAAGAACGAAGCTCTCTTCGCNGCCCANCTGTCNTCCCGAACCATCATNGGCGTCGCGGCNCCTTTCACTCCGATGGTGTACCCAGCNGGCTTTCCANTGCTNTAGTGCTTTCGCGCNGAATTNACNATCCTCCATNTTCNTTCCTTNGCNAAGTCGTACGGNCGTCCTGTNTCGGTTTCNAGNATGGTATCGCGAGAGATGAATGCNTTNCCNGCGAAGTTGNNNGCNGATCCAGTGGGCGCATCTGGGAGGACNGNNACATCAGACTCGATNACNGTGTTCTTGAGCCCGTCGATGATNGGGTCNACACGGAGNCAGAAGAGATGTTGGTGGTAGTGGGCCATNACNTNGGGNGCGACNAGGGTGCCGTAGGGCGACTCTTCGTCCTCACCTGCCACACCAACNTGCAGNATGCCGGTCAATCTCACTTCNAACTCGACGCTACCGTCTTGGTAGAAGTGATAGTTCCANATGTANTCTGAACAGCACGTCAGCATTCACCCGTTGCAAGACTTGAGGGTAGAACTTACCGTAGTTCGCCAAGGTACANACCATGCTNACTACCAGGCGTCGNCGCCTGACNGTATGNCCCCGACCNCCAACACGATANTCAGAATGCTTCCACAAGACNCCNGCATCCTCTTCGTGGATGCAGATCACNTTCTTAATGACGAACGCGTTGCCGCCGTGCGTNACNTANGCTCCTGGCTNNAANAANTACATNNGCAANACAGATNGNATGCNTATACNGTTTGACCNACCATGTAGTGAATTTGNCCTAAACAGTCGCAACCAAGGGTNAGTTCNTTGGCCATAGTACCCATNCCATATTCGCCACTATCACCAAGTNAGATTCCTGGTACTNGATNAGNGAGGCGACNNAACNTACGAATCGAAGGCGAANTTTCGCGGCTGAGGAAATTCGGGGGCACCGTANGGCACAACCATTTCCGCNAGCGAGAGNCGGTAGAACANNGGGCGNACTTCNCCATGATCNTTGTACGTNACAGTCGAGAGTGCGATCCCCTCCCTTTGACTGAAGGCTGAAGGCACTATCAATCACNCTTCCTCCNAATAATCNGGGNCACGTACCAATGTGCATCTTCCAGTTCTGCCATTCCAGAACNTGACCGTCAACCTTNAAGCTCACACCNTCGGGNTGTACGACATGCAACGGCTTCAGGTCGTCGCGTTGCTTGTANCCNNCTTCCTCTGACNTTTCCATGAGATCAGGNAGGAAGTCGAAAGGCTTCAGAGGTGGNGGNATCCTGTCGCGCTTTGACGCNGCGAGNGCGTCACCCTCCAGNGGAGGAGGGAATGCATTCTCCACGCTGAGCTGAAGGCCATTCGTNGTTTTCTTATACGCNGGGGGGAAATCTGCGCACGAAGGCCNCACTCAANGATTNGGCGCCTAACGGCGGCTCAGAGNCCACAGACACNTACCGATGTGNATCACTTTCTCCAAATTGGAATCAACGACGGGGACGAAGTCCTGGGCGATTNGTATGAGCATGNTGCCAGTAGNNTAATCTGGACTGTCCTCTCACCAAGGGATGAGCATAAAGGTTNTCGTGCTCGCCTAAGCGTGCGTATACGAACGCCTGCTGAATTCTCTGACTGTGNGGGAAGCGNTCGTCGTAGCCGATTGACCACCCATCGCAAACAATNTGGTCCGGCGNGATACCTAGATGNATCTNTCATTACTTCACCAAGAAGGTNNAGGNNCCGTNCTTTNACNTACCAACTTCTTTCGCTAGNGCTTGNACTCGAGCATCACGTCGGACNATCTCCTCGCATTCCTGAAGCTCTTCCGGGGAGATCTGAGGGTGNAGCGTCTTATCCANATGATTGAAGGCTTCGACAATCCATTTGTCCCCTTCCAGCACGAGTACAACGTTGTATGCGCCTCTACATACACGAAAGCACTGGTCAGACGTGAGCACGAGCCAGAGGAAATCAAGAGCGTACCCATTGACAGCATCNACCAAATCNACCTCAGCNCTCCTCGTTAGTGNNACCGCTTCCTCAGGNTTGGCGCCTGGTTCNANNGGAATGCCNAGNTACGCAAGCACAGCNCGTTTGGGNGGNGGGAGCAAAGAACAAGTGAAGAATTTGACNGCTTTGATATCGGNCTTANTGGAAGCGATATGCTTTCGAATCTCTGAAGTAACNGCGACNATCTGANNAACGTAGNGGTTCATTATANGCGTCTATCCAAGGAGAAAGTATATCGACTCACCTCCTCCGAAGTCAACGGATCCAAAGGATGCTTGAAAGATGTGTGCACCTTCGCGGCCGNTTCAACCTTNGTCTGCATCCCGGGNACNCCNGGNGCTGCGCTACCGTCGGCAGACATTGTNNTAGAGCTGAACGTATTTCGGATGCCTCGATTGCCTTTCTTTGCCCTGGACCACNAAGGACGATGCTTGCCANTGTGATGATGGGGAAGGAGCGAGCCGTGCNCCAATTCGGANTGTCTTCAGGTCCATTTTANGCAGAGTTTGGAGNCCAGAATCATCACCTGATAGAACTTCTTTTAACGGATTTGGTCGAGGCGTCCGGCAACTGCATGTCTTGTGTATGGCTTGGAAGAGGTCTTATCGTAGACGTTGGTGGGCAGAAGCATGAGGTGGCGATTGCTTTCTCACAGTCAAAGGCCTCATGATCGACGTTCTTCGATAGGGGCAAAGCAAGTCGACGTCCAGTTCACATACCCGAAANGACNCCAGTTNCAGANNGAGCAGACATAGTGAAATTGAGTGAGNAACAGTGCAAGCTAGGGATACATCGGTGGTTGGTACAGACATAAATGAAAAGGGTATGCCACGATAGATAAGAANNAGGGTATCGAATNGCTGGTGGGNTGNTATCTGGAGAAGCCAATTTCGAACAGATATAGAACCGTCGGCATGTCTAAAGGACACAGTANGTGGGCTTCGAANCCCTCTCTAAANCCATCTTANTGCACAGTGCANTTGTTCTCGGAGTAACGAGTGCAGTTCTTGTAGTGGGCTTCNATCTGTGTATTGATATNCTGTGGCTTGGTAGAGCGGTCCACAATTGTNTCGCCACATTTGAAGCAGAAGTGTCTACAGCGTGGGTCAGCAAGNGAAGAGNAAACTGAGTCTGAAGAGGCTNGAACNCACATTCGGCANCCNACNCCNCGGCAGGNTATGAAGTTGTCNGTAGCGACNCTGCGNCCNTGNTACCCACATTCTGTGAATCGGGGGATCGATTANNCNAAGNNATTTCTCGTCAAGNNAAAGATANCNTACCAGGACAAGCNCGAACTCCAANAGCCTTGTCAGGTTTGCACTTGTGCTTCGCACTNGCACAGCCGGGGGCTGTCATATCCTTGAAGCAGGATTTACACCACTTGTGTTTGCAAGGCTCGCGAGGGCAGGTGACTATNGATTCTTGGACGTACTGGGCTCTGTCTACGAGCATCGTTTCCTGGCACCTGAAAAAAGCAATGACACGTCAGTGAATTTTGTTANTAGGATATTCCTGCAGCTGCTCTCTCACTTTGGACAGAAGACTTGACTCGATTGCGACGAAATCTGAAACTCTTGGAAGATGTTGAAGGTCGAAGGTGCCAAGGCCTTGAAGTTCTGCACAATCTCTAGGGTAACGACTGCAACAGGCAGACGGGAGACAATCACAGTCAGACCTGCCCGCAAATTGAGAACATATGAGGGTTGAGGACAACGCACCTCCCTGGTTCGTGGGCGGTGTCGGTTCCGAGCCCGGAATATCGTCAGTGGCATGGTGCTCTAGGACCAAGCACAGAGGACACTTGATAGGGAAGTACGAGTCGAATAGCTGCCTCTCGATNTGACTCAAGAGGCAGTTGTGACACACAAGGTGAAGGCAGACAGGAATCTGCGAGACACGCCTGATAGGCGTCTTCTTTGAACAATGTTCNCAGTCCAGCTGNTCCTCTTGCCTGCTATCTCTCGGCTTTGGTGGAACTGGAGGTAAAGTATCTTGGCGGGGCTGTGAATGGGTAGTCGTGGCCTCGATGATGGGCTTTGGTGGAGGCAACGGCTTCGAGTCNTCCAAGTCNACGAGTGCGGGGTACTTGGTCTCNGCTGCCTGGATCATNGCGTGGAACGGATTATTNGANAGATAGGACGGGGANGGNGTAGCCTGAGGAGCCGNCACCGCCTCTTTGCCTGCGGTANTATCGTCGGTCGAGAAGCCCGAGTAAACCTTGGCTGCTTCATCGAGGTTGAGGTGCTGGAATGAGTCCTTATTGTTGAATGTGACTGGNTGCGGTCGTGGAGACTCCCTCGTNGTGATATCNACACCCGAGTACGGATTGCTGTCTTCCCGGACAAGGTTCCGCTCCTNTTGNNCCGGCAAGACGTGCGGAATATCCTCTGCTTGAAGNGACAACTGCCAGCCNATGTCCTTGTCGGCATACCTCTCAGCGAGGTCNTTCGTCTTCGAAGACGACGACAACGANGCTGCAGCCGANTTGACCCTCANAAGGTCTTTCGAGGAGGAGGAGGTCGGGTAGGGAGGGGGAGGTGTAAGGCGGAGTCGANNTGCGTTGANGTGGGTTTCGNNGNNGNCNNCCTNNAGCCTNGCTAGGTTCGTTCGAACGTCGGACCCGTCCTGTACTTCCCTAGGCGTCTCCTCCTCAATGATTGTCCCCTTCGCGTCGAGCGCTACCCCTTGCAACGCCAGNTGCCANCCAAACTCGCTTGTAGGGCGCGGAGGCGNCGGACCATTCCCCACAGTNCGTCTCCTCGACGTACTCCCACCAAAGCTCTCACTATGCTGCTTCTTCAGGCCTTTCCCTGNCGTTGGGAGGCTCCCCAGACTACGATGAGAGTGAAGCATAGTCGAAGGGGATGAGGGTTAATTAGAAAGGGTCGTGGANTGACATCCCGAACGATGTACAGANCAGAGCAGTGGTGGGCGCTTAACAGCCCCTTGCGGGCCTTGCCGCACAACACTCCCAGTTACCATCAAACGAGGCTGATGGCGACATCAAGCTGTACACTGGACGCGGTCCACTGGTGTGCGGNAGCGTGCCNTCNGCGTGTANTATTGGNACAGAAAATAGGAGNTNCTTGGACAGAGGAGNAGNGTGAGTGAAATGCAGGNAACTANTATACACGTGGGGATAACAANCTTGTNCTNTAGTNCANCCGAATTTTGAGAGGNACGGATCGGAAAGCAGTCGGAAAACATTTCTGGNAGAAAGAAGGATGAGTACAAGGAGACCTCGACAGCNTGTCAACGCAGATAGACTGCGACCCCAGAGACTACTACATGATAGGACACCGCGTTCCAAAGGGGAACACCATCCTACACCATCTATTATGAAATTTCGCAGCAGACCATGAATTACTTCGGTCCCCAGGGCGCCAGATGTGACCTCCACAGCGATAACAAAAGTGCCTGAAGGATACAACCTTGGTGAGCGAGGGTTGCTTGAGAAACAGGGTGTGCAGATGTGACTTACGTGCCACAGCCTGGAACGCTACACTGGAAGTGAAGAGAAGGAGTTGTCGTCAGTCACACGACAGGCTCTCCGAAGGACACCGAGAATCCCACTCACAGTCATATGCGTGCATCCTTGATCTCTCTGTATAGGGGTTCTACAGCCTACGCATAAGGGGGATCCCTGGTTGAAGAATTGTTACACGCCAGAGATGAGCAAGGCGCACCTGGACAATATCTCCACCTTCTCCTCCTCATAAGCCTGCGGAACTTAGCATCCTGTGTGCATCTATGTGACTTGGCACAGGTCGACACTGTCTGATTACACGCTCTACACCACAGTGCACCGCAAGCGCTTCGTGGACAGGTCACCAAAACGTTGTCGAGACCATCCCGAGCGGCCATCATATCGTGCTTGCAACTAGCGGCGGCGATGATCAGTACGTCGGAAATGAGTAACTGGGGTAGGAACTGGGTTGAACAGTGAAGAGGCCCACTCACTCTGGACATTGCATCGACATGGCGTATATCGATAGCTGCAGGGTTTCAAACTTCTCATACTCGTGACGCTCCAGTACATCCGTGAAATGATCAAGAGTGCGCTGGTCGATTTCTGCATTGAAGCGAACCCCCATGAGCGCCTATTCCAACCAGAGGATGCATGCATGACACAGACGCACCTGTAGTCTCCTCCAACCCCTCTTCCACGAGACACAACGGACAATATATCGGAAACACCATCTCGCTCAATTTAGCGCGCACATGTCCAACCAAACACTCCCGACAGAAAGCATGTTCACATTCGGGCAAACGTTCCATATCCACCGGCTTATACGTCTCAAAACATATACAGCACTCCTCTGTGGGCTCTGCAGGGAGCTTGAGAGGGGGGATCTTGAAGTCTGTGAGATCGACTTCCTCGAATAGATCCAAATGCGACGAGGACGAGCGCGGCTGGGCGACGATACTCGCTTTTGATAGACGGTCTTGGTGCCGGTGCGGCGGAGCCAGCGAAGTCGAGTGCCTTGTACGCATGTCGAAGCCTAAGTCTCTTCAAACCGCAGTCCTACGTGCCGGAAGACAGGGGGGAGAGAAGCAGACAGGAGGATGAAGGAAGCCGCTGCACGAAAGGTGCGTGTTCTCATATAGCATCCTCGGGTTGCGGTGATTTAATGTCTAATTGGGAAGTGTCAACCGAGGGAACGAGGCACCTGCGATAAAGCTGTACAGAACAGCGGTCAGTCAGGTTTGTTGTATCACACGGATGAAATAGACCTGTGGCACGCACCGCATTTGGATTCAGAGCGTCCACAACAGCCGGACGATCTCGTCGAAATTCAAGGAAAAGGTGTGCGCAGCCGACGAAAGGTGTAAAAGACAACGGTAAGCTGTCTTGAATGGAAGGCGGGTTCCTGATGTTTACTCCAAGGACATGGAAAAGCACTGCCCTGTGAAAGACCCTGCGAGAATGTCAACGCCAAGTACGCCTTCATTGCGTACATGTTAGACTGATGAACCCTGCGGAGTGCCCGAGATGACCCTTCATTCGATTGGAGAGCGGCACAGACACGACGGCACCGGAGAGCTGGTGACACAACGATCGTCAAGCGAGCGGAAAGCGCAGAAGAAGAAAGTATGCAGTGGAGTCCAAAGACAAGAGGATGTACAAAGCGAGGGATAAGGATACTATACATTACGAGCAGTCAGAAAATCAGGAGAAATGTCAGCCAGATAAACAATAGTGCGGCGCGATAGTGTGTGGTGGTCCAAACAGCCAGGGTCTACGTTGAGGGAGTGGCAGTGGCCCGTGGTTTCCGTCGGGTAGTGGGCTTGCCAGCACTCGGCTTTGACGATCGAGTTGTTGTCGTTTTCGCTGCGACGGTCTTCTTCGCATCACCCTTCTTCGTGGCAGTCGTCCGAGCTGGTTTCGCAGGAGCCTGTGTCATCGGCTTCTTTGCATCAGCAGCCTTCAGTTCTGAAAGCACATCGTCCTCTACGCTCAGCATAGAGCGATCCGGACAGATGCTAATGTCCATCTTCGAAGTCTCAAGATAGTCGGAGGAAGGTTCTGCTTGGTTAGTTGACTCGACGAATAGCAACTTCCGTTCGTTCGATGGCATAGATCCTGATATAGGGGGCCGCGATTGGCGCTTGGAAGGGCTGGAGTTGACGTCGTCGTAATGCGACCCTTTCTGCCGCCTTTTGGTAGGCGACGACGGGGCGCTGTCTATTCTGAGGGAGCCCATATTCAGTGTAGGAGCAACGTTCTCGTCCTTCTTCTCTTCCTTCTGCTTGTGTACTACAGTCCCACCATCAGTCTCACCGCCACTCAATGACGCGAAGGCAATAAACAATACCTTTCTTCTTAGTGGTCACTGCTGAGGTCTTGACCAGCTTGAAGGCACCGGATTGAGTGGCGTCTAGGGTTTGTTGCGTCTCCCAGTCGGACGGCCGGATCCTTTTCCAATCGTCCACAACTCTCGAAACCCACGCATCCGTATCGCCAGCAATATGGTAATCGATGATATCAGCCCACTCAGCGCTCAGTGCGGTCTTGTTGACGAATATGACTCGGCAAGGGGGCTTCGAAGGTGAAGATGTGGAGGTGCTGGGGGTGTTCGATCGAATCGTCTTGGCGAAGTCCTTGACGAGCTGTTTGAGCCCGTGAACCTTCATCGAGGTACCCATGATAATAAGCAGGTCTGGTTTCTTGTTGACGTCGGCCATCTGGATAGTGCCGATATCCTCTCCCAATGGATGGGGTTCGTCGTACAAGACAATAGCCGGTCGTAAGGAACCGACACGAATCGCTCTCGCTGAGCGTGCAACACGCGCTTCCGCTGTGACCCGGGTTAGCCACCGCTCCACTCGGGGAGGAACGGTTAGAGACAACGTACATCTTGAGAGGCACTCTGGACAATCTGGCGCAGTTCCCTCGAGGAACGCGCTGAGGTGCTCTTCCGCACAGGGGAATTCAGCAGAACACATGACGCAGCGAACGCGGTGGATATCTCCATGCAGCTGCACATTCCGAACTTCCTTCACACGCAACTTCCCCGCGTTCTTGCCCTTGCCACTGGCTTTGGCTGCGTCACCCGACGACCCAACCAACCCAACTCGTTCCTCCAGTCCGTCTATGTTCTGGGTATATGACCGGAGAAGCTTGTTCTTGGAGTCTAGTGTCTTGATAAAATTATGTGTCGGAGAGGGCGAAGCTTCGTCTATCTTCTTCTTGAGCTCCGCAATGAAACTGTAGAAAACGGAGGTGGACGTGGTGTCTCGGAACAGAGATGCGTCGAAGAGGTCGCGTCCTTTCATAACCACGTCCGGGTATCGTTCCTTGACCATATTATATAGCCCATCGGACGACCTAAAGTCCTACAGCAAAACAGGTCAGCATATAGCCACTCCACCCCTCTATAAAAATTGAACATACCGGGATACCACACGAGCATGAAATGCCAGCACCCGTCACGACGACAATCTTCTTCTTCTTGACAACGGCAGCGGAAAGCTCATTGAGCGCACGCCGTGTATGCACGTTGGACACTGCCTCTGCGAGGTCGAGGGTGACGGTCATGGTGGTGGAGAGCAACAAGCGAGGGCCAACGCGAAAAGTCTCACTGTCGCACCTGCCAAATTCGGCTTCAACGATACTCTACGCGACGATCACGTGTATCGTGTCATTCTTCCCGCGCATTTGATCGTTACAGCTAAAAATAGCGCAGCGCCTTTTCACCAGACGATCATGAGCGCCAAAAATCTGCCCAAGAAGAACGAGGAGTACGGTACAAAGGAATATTGGTGCGTATGAGGGCTAGATTGAGATAGAAAAATTCTAACAGAAGGTCAGGAATCAGAGATACTCCCAGTAAGAGCCTGCATCTTGCAATCTAGCCTCGAGATCTCACTCGCCAAGGGAGGCAGATGGCGACTTTGACTGGTTCAAGACCTACGCAGACCTTGCGCCAATAATGCACGAACTCATCCCGGACAAATCGTCTCGGATACTCGTGCTCGGATGTGGTAACTCTAGACTATCAGAGGATGTATGTGAGCTGGTATTCCAACCGGAAACGTGAAGTCGTACCCATGCAAGTCTGCAGATGTGGGAGGATGGATATCATAACATCGTGAACACGGATGTGAGTATCTTTCTATATATTTCTTGAGGCTTGTATTAACGGCGCACTAGTACTCGGACGTGCTCATCCAACAGATGAAGGAGAGGCATGGAGAATCACGCCCGTCCATGGAATGTTCGTGGCTGCCGTCTAGTTGCTCTCACACGAGTTAACGTAGAAGTACAGGGCACGAAATGGATGTGCGAGACCTCAAGTTTGACGACGCCTCCTTCGACATTGCAATCGACAAAGGCACCATGGACGCCATGATGACCGCCAAGGGCGACGTTTGGGTGCGCACACTTCCTCTCTTCATCCACCTCCTCACTGACATCGACGCACTCAGGACCCCCCAGAACAAGTCATAAACGACTGCAACGCCGAAGTCTCCGAGACCCTCCGCGTCCTCAAACCCGGCGGCAAATTCATCTACCTCACCTTCGGCCAACCGCACTTCCGCAAACGCTACCTCCAACGCGAAGGCACAACCCTCGAGATCAAAGCCCTCGGCGAGGCCTTCCATTACTACTTGTACATCGTGCGTAAAGAAAGCAATTGAGTGAGGAAGAAAAAGAGTTGTGGAGAGGACTATGTGTGTGGTGTGGTACATGCAGCATGCAGATAGATCTGGAAGGGGGTGAGGGAGGGTCTAGAAAAGGAACTTGACGTTCTTGTAGAAATCAAGCATCGGGTTTTCTCCGTTCTTCAAACGCGTCTTTGAAAGGTCAGCGTAAGTTTCTAGGAACTCGGCGTGTGTGAAGACGTTGGATTTTCGTTCCCCAACCGGGAGCCCACTCGAGGATGCGACACCATCAAGCGGTGACCGTCGATCGTTCGGGTACGTCGAGGAGAAGAAGTCTCGGCCAAGGCTTAGGGAGCTTGTAGAGGACATTAATGGAGTCGCTCGGGAAGGGAGAGGGTCGGATGGGTTCTTGAGAGAGTTCGGCTGTGAAAGCAGGTACTCGTACATATCCCGCAGCCGTGCAAAATCCGTTGGGAAGAATATGTCGAAGTACCCTTGCTTGACGAGGAGAGTGCTGCACGGGATGGTCGTATTCCGGAACCGCGTTTGCACAACGGGCGCGTTGATTCCAGGGATGGTGTCGGGGAGTGATGAAAAGTCGGAAAGGAGGAGACGGTGCCTCGGGAAATTCGAGCGTAGTGTCCGCAAGAGACTCAGCATGCGGGTAGGGATGTACTCCTCCGTCGAGAGATTCGGTGCGAAAGGCATATTCGCATACGCTTTCCGAAGGAATGGCGACGACCGCAGAACCCTGTGAATTGGGGGAGGATGGCCGAGGCGTTCCCGAATTCCAAGCAACGAGGAGACCAGCGGATCCGTCACGGGTGTGTACACCATGTCGAAGTCGCCGTCGTTGTTAATGACCACAACTCCCTGGTACGGCTGCATAGTCTTCAGGTCATACCGGATAACATCGTGTGCGAAGTTGTCCACCACCTCCATCGCCAGGAAGTAACATGGTGCCGGTTCACGTTGTTTCCAATGGAATATGCTTTGGTGGTAGACCTTGGCGCACGGATGGACGTTGTACAGCCGGCGCTTCTGCTGCTTCACCAAGCTACTACTAATTTCGATGATCTTGTACTGTGTACGCTCGTACACCATTGGGTAGTACTCCTGGAGGTAGTTCAGGATGTCCATTGCGAGCGTTCCGTTGCCAGCACCGATTTCGTATATGATGAAGTCTTCGTAGGGGAAGTACTTGAGGAGATACTCGGACACCAGGCATTGGGCAATGGCTTGAGCGTAGTAAGGCTGGTTACTGTTAGAACAGCGGTCCATATAAATGAGAAGATGTATGCGCACCTTGAACAACTCCGTCGGCGTATGCCAAAGCTGCCTTCCCGGACCCTCATAACTATCCGACCCATAACCCTCATACCTCGCCGCAACCAACTCCTGAAACTCCACCGCATCGCGCAGTTTCGAAAAGTCAATAGGCTGCGCGTCCGTATTGAAGATCATCGCCTGCTTGGGGAAGTACCCATAATGTGGGTTATACAACGAATCTTCAATGAAGTCCCTAACGAGCATCTTCACCCCGACGGGTGGGTTCTTTTCGTTCTCGAGCTCATTCGCCGTGACCGTCGGTATCCTCGCGAGGTCCTCGACGGAGGTAGGGATTAGTGCACTCTTATTGTAGTTCCATCTGTCCGAGGGGTCCGCCTTTCCTTGATCCCGTCGGAGTCTTCGAGGTTCGGGGGGCGGTGGAGGAGAATTGGATGAGCGTGTGGAATAGAGGGCGACTCTGGAAAGCCTATGAAGCGCGACGGAAGGACATCGAGACGAAGAGAGCCTCGACAGGAGCATGTGCCTCAGCGGAGTGTGTGGTCGGCGTTGGACGCGCTGAGCAGAGACAAACCGGACAGCGAGCTCAACGTGGGAACGTCGGCAACTTGAAGCTTGCCGCTGTGATGGACGCTCGCTGCGGCTCTTGAACCACCTCAACGTTGACCTTGACAGCCTCGGTCTCTTCGACAATTGCCAGCGCTTCAGGTCTTTGCTTGGAGGAACTTGCTGAGAGGTGCCCACTGCTTGTGCTCCCCTGACTAACATAGATCGGCTGACTGCGTCGTGGTACTCCTCCTAACCAAGTTCATGAGTTCAACCACAACCCTGTTGCTTCTCCCGCTAGGCATCCCATAGAACTCCCGCGAACTCCAGCTGCGGATCCCTCGAATGACTGTCGATGACTCTTCGATATCACTCAGGAAGGCGTGCCCATCATACCCATGGGCAGGCTCCAGTCACCGTGCACCTTCGCGCTTCCGCAGCGTATGCCATTCAAGTTGTTGCATCATTTAGGAAGACCAGATTCAACGATTCCACCGCTCTGCGAGTACCGCTGCTTACTCAACTGTGACTTTGGGACAATGTCTTCTTGGGACTCGGGCTTTCGGGCTTTCTCACAGCTGTCTTCCGTGTGTTCTCGAAACGGGCTCATAGGTTGGAGATCTGCAGCATGGACTTCTGTTTCACTGGTTGCTGAAGGAGCTCTTAACTTGCACGACGTTGTCTGCGAGGGAAACTCGCCCCTTCCGCCGGCCCTTCGCATGTGGTCCGCCTCATCTAGTTTTCTCCTCGCGTGCGCAGCGTCCCGTCGCCTTGCAAGGATATTTTATTGCAGCCTTCGGTGGAGCATCAAGGACCGGGTTACCTTCTGACCTTTCGTTCCCTTAGGAAGCTGTGACAGAGACGACATTAAAACATATCCACAAGCCTTATCAGTACCCATGCATTTGGTCCAGAATCCAGATTAGCGCTCGTTCAATTTATAAGGGTTCATCATACGCAACCATCTCAATTCTCAGGAGGATTTCCTCCCTTCGTTGCCTTGCTCCGACTCGCAGCCCGTCTAGGTCAGCATGGACATCCAGAGCATATCTGAAGTCTACCGCATAAACGCAATTTACGATGTGAGTCTCTCTGCGGCCTACAACGTACGGTAAAACCTGACTTGGATCCTTAGTATTTGCGAGGTATCTATAACCGCCATTACATCCGTGTCATGGCTCAACTTGCGAGCGACAGTGGCATTTCCAGTAGCATATGTCAGCAGTCTCTTCGGTCAACGCGGCTGGCCATGAACTGACTCGGTCACTTTAGCTATACCATTGTCTCGTCACAATCGATGTGGAGGTGCGTGAAGGGTCATCTGTCACTCCACGCTCAGATGATGATGGGAGGACACACCGGCCATAATCCAGGTGTTAATGATCTGGTCAAATAAACGGTCCATAGGAAAGATGATCTACCTTCTAGCTCGATACATTCCGCTGGTGCCCTTCACCGTCGGAGTCACCCGTAAGAGGCTTTTGCTATCATGAACCGTCGCCAGGTGACCTGACCTTTCTTCAGAGTCCGCACGGACTTCCGCGTTTTTCTCGCTCAAGGTGTGTTTGTCGCCGCCTTCTGCATCGAGGAGAGGGCCTGACCCTCGCTTGACCAGGCATGCATCGCGCTTGACAACACCTTGACTAGTACGTCTTCAGTTCAGCATATCATCATATCCACGCTTGACTATCCTTCGCAGTTGGACAAGCTTTGATCATAGCATCCTCCGACTGTGAGTACCGCCATGCCATACCTGCGAAATAGCCTCCTACTACGATGCGATTCAGTCACACTATCCTTCTGCATCTACGCTTTGCTTGGTGCAAAGAAGAGGTTCCTCCTCCTGGTCGGCCCTGCATATCTTGTGAGTAAAATGGCACCCCTTTCATAGCTGCTACGGACTGACTGGTCTGATAGGGATTCTGCGTCCCCGTCTTCATCCTACTGATCTTGCAATTAGTGATTGAAGGTGACGCAAAATCTCATGTGGTATTTTTGAACAGAGTGCTCACCCGGCTCTGACACCAGGCACGGGGGCAGTCCCGCCGACAGATCGGTTGCGCTTGGCAGAGTTGGAGGCACCTTGCACATGGGTCTGGCCAGATTCGGTGAAGCGCCTCAACGCAATCTCGTATCTCTACCTGTCGTCAGTGATTGGTGCATATTCTCTGTGACATAGAATGAAGGGTAGTTTTAAAAATTGACGAACACACTTACTCCTAGTCAACACAATCCTAGGAACAGCCGTCATTTTCGCTCGTTACAGACGGCAGACCAACACCTTACATCACGAAACCAGGCCGGCGATGATAAGGCTTTATAAACCCTTACAATGTATATAATAATTATATTCCCTTATATTCCCTTATAAGGCCTGTTATGCCTGTTAGAGCTGATAAGTCTGGTAGATAAGGTAGCGCTGGCATTGTTTCTTTGCTCTGGACGCTATATGCTCGGCATAATCCAAAACCTACGAGCGCCATCTTAGGCGGGATCGCCTTGCTCCACCCCCGAATCCTTTTCGTCGAGCAGCGGCATATTTAACTCTCTCCAATTATCTCCACGAGGCGCATCCACAGGGATCTGTATTGTTTTACTGCCGCTGCGACAGCCAGGGGAGAGGCGACTTGACCATGGTCTAGCGGGTAGCTCGGTCTTCCAAGTGGCTGCTCGCCCCAGGTATCCCCAGAATTGAGCCTTGGAGGGAGAGGTCAAGAAGTGGCAATCGCCCAACACAGTGTAATAGGTTGGTCACTCCGATCAAAGCTATTTGATAGGCGCAATAGCTAGGCGAGCCGTTATCGAGGCGGACGAGGCGCGGCGTCCAGCTTACCCGCTCATCCATATACAAACTGCCCTAAGCGTCGAAATCGGCAAGGCCTGTGGCCACCCCCCTAGCTTGAGCGAGCCCTAAGGCAAGGGCGGTATTCCGTGGTCAAAAGCTAGTCCAATGGTAGCCTGCAGCTTACAGGAAACAACCGTATCTCCGTCCTCACTCAGCACACCGTCCTTTGCGTTTTCTTACAGCCGATGTCTCTCCCAAGTGAGATGCCCCAGAACAAAGCACACCCGCCAACTGGACCATGCAGTATTGCTTTATGAATCGTCGTGGTGACGATGCAAGTCAATCTCGTGTGCGAGAAGTGCCACAGGCGACTCATTGTACTACTCGTCTATATAGCGTTCGTAAATTACGTCTTGCGTTGTTATCCGCTGGGAACAATTCCGAGTCAGCGTAGCCAAGCGTTCATGCGGTCAATCATTTCCTTCGGCGATCAAGCGATGACGGAACTGCAAGATCTACAAGAATTACAAGAACCACAAGAACTACAAGGTGCGTAAGGCTTGTAGGGTTTCTAACTCTGGCACATCAGGCATAGTTGTGACCCGTTCCCAACGCCTTTCTGCGCTGTTCCTGTGCTTTGTTGGGGCCCACGGGCAATCATTCGCGTCGAATAATAATAATAACAAAAAAAAAAAAAAAAAAAAAACGGAGACCATCTACATGCGCCAACCAGAAGGCTTCCACGTCGGAGGTCCAAACATGGTGTGTCTCCTCAAGAAGTCGCTCTACAGCCTGAAGCAGGGAGCTAGACAATGGAACCTCAAGCTGCATGAGACTTTGCTGGAGATGGGATTCAAGCACCTGCTGGCTGACCGGTCCATCTACATCTACTCCAGGGATGACGTCCACATGATTGTCCCTGTGTACATTGATGACATGACCATCGCTTCCAAGAGCACAGAGGCATTGGACCGCGTCGTTGCACAGCTTGGCCAGCGCTTCAAGCTGTGAGATCTGGGTGAGACCAAGTTCATCCTGGGCATTGAGATCACCAGAGACCGCCCTAGCCGCTCCATCTCACTCTCCCTGCACCAGTACGTCTTGGACATCCTTGCACACTTCAACATGTCGGACTGCAACCCTGTTGGCACCCCTCTGCCTCCTGGCATCAAGCTCTCCAAGTTCATGGGTCCCCAGACTCCTGAGGAAGTCGAGGCCATGCGCTCTACTCCCTACCTGAGTGCCTTGGGCGCCATCCTCTACCTCGCCCTCATGACTCGCCCTGACATTGCGTATGCTGTTGGCTACCTTGGTCGCTTCAGTGCCAATCCTGGCCCCAAGCACTGGGCAGCTCTCAAGCATCTGCTGCGCTACCTCAAGGGGACTGCTGACTACAAGCTGACCTACAAGGGTGATGGTGCAACTGTCCGGTTTGAGTTCATCCATGCACTCTTCACTGCCGCTGGTCTTGTCCTTGAGCATGACAAGTCTGAGGCGTTTCATTTCACGAGGGCCCGCTCTGGCGCGGACAGGCCCATCGATCTCGGCTTTGCCCCTCATACGGGCGCCACTCCTCTCAGACCCAAGAAGTTTTGGCGCTACTTGGGTTTCTACTTCGACCAGAGGCTCACGTTCGCTGAGCACATCCGGTATTATTCCACCAAGGCCCTCACTACCGTCATGGCGATGAGGATGCTTGGCAATTCCACTCGCGGGCTGTCGCCCAAGAAGAAAAACATCCTATACCGTGCGTGTGTGGTTCCGATCGCCACGTACGGGCACAGGTTGTGGTTTTACGAGGGCGCCAGGAATGTTGGCGCTCTCAGGACTCTGTCCAGCATGCAGCGCAAAGCTGCGATCTGGATAACGGGGGCGTTCCGTACGTCTCCAACTGGTGGATCCGAGCTTCTTGCCGGCCTACCCCTATTCGTCTCATCTGCGTTAGCTGTCGTGAAAGGCGGTCTACCGG
>JANDKE010000382.1:0-26468 GCA_027627275.1 Coprinellus aureogranulatus
AGCCGATCGCGAACCAGACGCAGCTGCATTCTGCTCGGGGGCTGCTTGCTGAGGTGGTGCTATCCCGGCGGCGCGAAGCACGTCTAGCAGGAGGTCATGTTTAATAGACATGGCATGAATCCTTTGTGCTTACCTATCTGGCGATATTTGAACACGAACGTGCACTCTTTCTTGCGACCGATCGGGTTTGAATAGCTTGTCACAGCTACACAAGGCTTCTCTTCACCGAGCCTGGCGACGCCGGCAAACGTACATAAGATTTACGTGTAGTAACAGCGAATAAACACCTACTTACTTGACGCAGTGGGTCACGCCTTTCTTTACCCGCTCGTGAACGCGATATTCCTTGACACTATCGGGTTCCGGCGAACGTCGAGAGTAGGAGGTAGTGTATCGTTCGACCGACTCAACGCGCACGACAATCTCGCCGAATTGTTGCGCAGGAGCGTGCAAAAGTGAGTCGTCGTCTTTGTCCTAGAGTCAAAAAACAATTCACTGGGCAAATTGTGGTGGCCGCACCTGTGAGCTCCAGACTTCCAAACTGGAAAGCTCGAGTCGCCGTGCCTCCCCTGACCAATTGTTCGCTGAACTGTTGTGTATAAGGGGCAGACGAGATATGGTTGTTGTAGACAGCGCTACCACAACACGTAACGTTCGTTCCATCCAGGGCGATGTATATGGCGTGGTTGGTAGCACCGACCCTGTCTTCGGGGATGGAGCACATAATTTTGAATTCCTTTTGATCCATTCATGAGCCTGGTGCCTGTTCAGTGGCACTTTGAAAATTCGGTCGCACCTTTCCCGCCTCACACGGCACCCAGCATGTCACCTTGTTTCCCTCAGACTCTACCTTATACTCCTCTAACTTCTTCCCCTCCACTTCAATCCATGCTTGAAACCCCAACGGCGAGGGTGGCATGATCCGCGTTCAAACAACAGTGCAGGAATGAAGTCAAATTGTGTCTCAAAACGTGTCTTTGGAAGCTAGACCAGCTGCTTCCTCTTATTTTCAGCCTCAGTGGCCCTTGGGATGGGAGAGAACAAGTGTGGTCGGGGAGTAGAGTCAAGGGGCTCCTGGTGGCTCTGGTCAAAGGCTACTAATGAGGGATTCCGGCGGATCAATCTTCGCGCTGATTGGCTCTGTTTACGCCATGTGGCACGAGTCGATGGGAGTAGCATGATTGGCGCCCGAGACATGAAACGCGTCGCGCAATGAAGGACAATGGGAGCAGCAGTAACGGCTTGCCCTAGGTACCCAGTTTCGCGCTGGGGTATCGAGGTGAGCATTGAATGAAGCCTGGACTGCTGACCTTTCGGATAAGCTCTAAGACTACAAGCCGAATGTTCGGCATAAAATATACAACAGGCGTTGGTTGGGCGTTGGCTCTTTGGAGGGCTCGAGGTCGGCTAGCTATAGGGCAGCTGAACGACCTCTCTGACAGCCGGTATGTAGGTAACGTCTTCCCTCCTGACTCGAAACGCTCTGTGGTTCTCACCCCTCACGTAATTTGTTATGGGAGGTCGGCTCCTTGCCCACTGTGATTGCGCTGAGGCTACCACTCTCCTTGCTCTCAAAGCCGCCAGTCGGTCCTAAGTGGACGCGGTTATCAGTATCGACGAGCGCTTAAAAAATCACCATGTATACCTCGAGGGTTAAAGTTGCCTCTTCGCCATTTTCCAGGTTCAGTAACAGGCGCGCGACCTCTTCTTCTTCGATGGCATCTTCCCGATTGCGCGTCGAGGGAGGCTTGAAGGATCTGCCAGTGTGCGCTGTGGAAACCTTGAATCTTGGCACGGTTTGCGGGACGGACGCAACAGCATCCCTCTTATACGCGTTCCCGATGCTTGGAGCAATCCAGTCGGAGCAGAGGGGTTGAGGAAGCTGACCAGTTGAACGGTATCTTAAACTAAACACAAACTTGCACTCTGCCTTCTTGCCGATCGCCTTCGAGTGGGCTTTCACAGGTGTACACGGTTCTGCTTCGCCAAGCCTAAGAACGAATGTCAGTCGAGACTTTCCCCGTGAAAGAATAGAGCGATCGTCACTTGACGCAGTGGGCCATTCCCTTTCTTGCCGTTTGGTGAACGCGATAGCCGCCAACATGATCGGGTAGGCGATGGGAGGACACGGTGGTGAAGCCTGCAATTGAGGAGAAGTATACGATAATCTCTACGGCATGTTTCGTGGGCTTTTGGGGAAGCGAGCGGTCCCCTTCCGCCGTACAGTCAGAGGCTCGAACCGCGGGCAAATGAGGAATAACAGAGCTACCGTTTTGGTTCAGAGTGCCAAACCGGAATGACCGCGTAGCCGCGTCCTCCTTGGCTAGTTGCTCACTAAATCTTCGCGTCCATGGCCCAATGGCATCACCATTCTGGTACACTGTGTCGTCACGAAGCACCGCAGGTTTCCCTCCGAGGTCGATGGAGATAGCGTGATTCGTGGCGCGAAGCCTGTGGCCTGGGATAGAGCATCCAATCTTGAATTCCTTGGATATACTTCAGCGAATACGCGCCGAGCTAGACTTGCAAGGGGGACGCACCTTTCCAGCTTTGCAGGGAACTGTACACACCACCGTACTACCTCTGTATTCCACATTGGACTCTCTGAGCCGCCTTCCGTCCACTTCGACCCACGATTCAAAGCCCCGAGGCGATACGGGCATGACCTTGCCCGGTTCGTTATGCAAGAGCTTGAGACAAGGTTTGCGGCGACGTAGTGTTCGCCGATGAGGTGGACGTATGGGAGCAATGCAAACACAAGAGGGTGCTGGTAAAGGAGACAGCACAGAGAAGTCGTCCGGTCCTGATCGAAACGCCAGCCGCTTGCGCCTCAGCTAGGTGGATGATCACTGGGGTGGCTGACAGCCCTACCCAGGAACGTTCCGTGGAAGGGAACTTGAGCCTGAAGGGGAACGTATTGCGCATGATCGGTAGACCGGGCGCTTGAGTTGGCGTCGGCATGATACCTCGAGTCTGTAAGTCGGGCAGGCTATGGGCCAACCCGGATACCCGGGTTGAGCGTGCTCCGTAGGTACGCGCCTTCCTCCGTTCTAGCCGATCGGTAGGGCTCCGCGGTCGACTATGCTGCTCCGAAGCGCGAGGCCGTTCGCTGCATTCTCGGTACAAGACAAGCCTTTAATCTCGTTGGACATAGACAAAAGGTATCTGGACAGTACGGTTGAAGCTTCCGTTGATCGTCCCCGAGCTTTTCAGACAGTAACATGGCGGCAGGAATAAGAGAGGGAGCGCCAGGGTTAGGACCGAGGTTAAGTCCGTCAAGATGTAGACCTATCTTAGGGTTAGGTTTACAGTGTTAGTTCAGGGCAGGCTCGGGAAAAGGCAGCCCGACTGGAGCTGCTGTTGTCTGTCTCACCACGACCACGACCACCAGCCAGGCAACCACACCTACAGGCCCACTAGGACTACACCTTATGCCATGGATTCCCGTGCCGATGGCGCGACCGCTTACTCCGAAAGCTGTCCACTTCCGGCTGATCCAGGACCATCTCCAAAGAATCTTCTCTCCTTGCCAGAAGAAATACTGATGCTGTTCCCGATGGAGCTTGACTTCAAGAGCCTCGTTCGATTCCGCATCGTATGTCAAGGGCGTACGCTCTCGGAAATTGTGCTCACCGACGTCTCAAGACATGCCGAAAGTTGAACAGGATAACCCGTACTCGCCAAGTCTGGCACCACCTTCTCCGCAGGGCTGTGGGTATGACCATTCCACATCCCTTCTTCTTGTCCAAGCCTCTCTCCGATTGCTCAGCCGATGATATCGAAACCGACCTCCGAAGGTGGGAATCTGGCTGGGGTTCGCCCAAAAAGATCAAATTCGTCAAACGCAGTCGCGCTGCACTTTCCGGCTGGCGACGCCCGCGCGGGAAGATGGTCGCCTCTGAGTTGCTTCCTGGGGGCAGATGGCTAATTGCTGGCTACGAGGATGGCTCTGTGTGGTACTTTGACTTGTCGCCTGACCTCATTCCCGCACACCGTATAAAGCCAGCGCTGCTCATCTCTTCCTCATTTTCTGGCGTCATCCGAATTCAAATGCATATCTCCATCGACTGCGCATCCGATATGGCTCTCGGATCGTCACTTTCTCATTATCATCTCGAGCAATTCAACCTTGCTGTGGTAGCTTGCCCTGCAAGGTACGGCTCTGGCCCAACCAAAGTCAGTGTGTGGAGAATCCACGTCCCCGTCGGTAACGACCCTGAAAGCTCTCTTCGGCTTGGCGATTGCCTGTCTTCCTTCACCGAATTCGGTATCGACCACATTGATGATTGCAGTCTCTACGGGCCAATGGTGGCATATAGCATGCTGCTTCAACCAGCCTCTTGCATCGTCATTGTCTCCTGGTCGGAGGCAAACGGCAAAGCAAGTCACGAACTGGTTCGGCGATATGCACCTGTGACCGACGTAGGCGATTGCCTCGTAAATTCGTAGCGGTATGCGCTGACGGTGGATCAGACCCCACAGAACATATACCTGTTGCCCAGCGACCGGTTGCTCATCGCAGGCCTCAATGAAGACCTGACAATCTTCGACTGGGTATCAAGCTGCCCCGAATCTACCCGCCCCCCTCAGCAACATCGGACGGACTGTCAAAGGCCGCAATGGGTTTCAACTCCCGTTTCCTGCAGCGTCTGGTGCAGGCCTCCGTCCCTCATGGTGCCACCGCACGTCATACTAGGAGATGCAGCTCGGGTCCTCGTTCCAATCCCGCACCACCTACATGGGTGTGTGGTCCCTTTGGACAAGTCGTCCAAAATCTACACGACCACAATCAGGAAGGGTAGGTTCCGGCATAGCTCCGATTACGAGTACGAGGGCTTCGGATACCACCGTGCTGTCTGCATGAACGACCAGGGGACCATCGCTGCTGCATACTATCGATGGCCTGATGGCACAGGAGTCCTTCACTCCCCAACGTTCGCACCGTTCAGATTCGCGATCAGAGAGTCGGACCTGGCAATCCCGCGGCGGTTGCTCTTCGACGAGTTTACCAACCGGGTCGTTGTGACTGACCTCAGAACGTCCCGTTTTTTCTTCGTATACTTTTCCAACTGATCATCAACTTTCAAGACGACGGCTAGAGGCATGCAGCTCAATGCGCCACCACTAGCCAATTTTAACCACTAGATTCTATCCGAAATACACCCCAACTGTTTCTTTAGGCCAGAGGGTGAAAGGAAATCGAGGGTTACAGGGGATATCAGAGAGTCAGATCAATGATTTCGCCAGGAATGAGAGTACTGGTATGTTCTCGTTTGACTCTCTTCAAACTCGGTTCGCCTTCCGTCTTCACCAGCTGGCGTTCCAGCCTGGCTAAATCGTCCTGAGGTCGCATCAGTACGAGGTAGTGAACGAAACCGGTGAACCTTACCTTCAGTTTCCGGATCTCGTCAAGGGTGGTCTGGGAATCGACGCTCAGGTGCTTCACATCCTCCGCCTCCACCGCCTCCTCCTTTACATCTTCTTGCTTCACCTCCTGTTTCACGTCCTCGTCTTCCTGCTTGACATCCACTTCCACCTTGATTTTACGCTCCTCCTCGCCGTCCACGATCATGTCTGCACTCCAGAGGCGTTCTCTTGCGGGCGTTGCGAGCTCAGACGCTGCAATCCGAGCTGCAGCTTTGCTAGATGCGGGGCGAGGCGTGACGTCCTTGTTGCCTTCCGTAAGGTGACGTCGCATAGTATGGGGGCATTAACGGGCTCTTGCTTCGAAAGCAGTCGAGCTTATTGGGCAATCGCGTCTTCTCTCGCTTTGTCCAACGCTGCCAGCCGCGGCTAGCTCGGTGAAATTGACTCCCAATACCAGGCTGCGCTCAAGCGCTCATGGAGCTTGGGTCCATGATGGAATTGGGTGAAAATGTCAGGGAGCGACTGAGTGTCTGCACTATGTGCTCACAGGAGTTGGGCTGGAATCAATGATTTGTCTTTCAGGGAGGATGTACAAAGAATATACGGGGATAACATCGGGGATAGCAAGGTCATTATGTACGAAGAGGATTCATGCTTGCATTTTCAATCGTCGATGACTTCCGTCTTCACTCGTTTCGGGGCCCTTCTGCCGGTCTGACCGCTGGGCCCGCCAAGCTGCCGCTTTGCGCTCCGTATAGATTCGGCGATGAGGCTCTGCGTTGTCGCAGTGAGATTTATACAGGCGACCAGGATCACTGCGCATACATACCTGCGCTTCAACAATTTGCTCCTGGGAGAGTTGTCGACGGTAAGGTGAAACCATTCAAGTTGAAAGAATAGCGGTAGCAAACGTACCTCTATGTCTGCTTTCCTCTGGAGGGCAGCAGCTATCTCTGCCTAAATAAACATAGCCAAGACGTTAGCTAAAGTGAGCGCTGGCGAAGCGTGACACCTTGTTCAAGTGCGTACCTGAGTCTGAGCTCTCTTTTGCAGTGCAATGACGCGCGCCTGGAATAGTCAGTATTGATGTGGGAGTTGCGACGGTATACGAGTGCAAAAAGCCTTGCCTTTAACGCAGCGAGGTGAGGGTCAGGATCCGCATCTACCTCGTCGTCCGAGATGACAATTACATTATCCTCAACCTGGGGCGGGGTTCCTCTAGGGTCTTCGATGCCCTGTTCAGCTTTGACCTCACCAGGTTGGGTAGTCGCCGATGCCATCCCCCTGGGAGGGCGAGTTGGCTGTGGGGTGCAGTAGGGGGTAGGGTTGAGATGGGGCGGGTCGACGATACTAATGTTGCCCACAGATTCGGTTACACTTCTGAGTCGTGAGGGCCCCGGATCTATAGCTGAAGGATGAAATGAGTGAAGGTGTTAGGGGACTGGGAATGGAGTGGTCACCTCTTGATGCGGGGGCCGCAACAGGCGGTTCCGGGGTTAGGTATTCTAACCCACCGTACTCATCCTCAGGCATTTCAGCACTCCTGAGTTGGAGCTGCCCTTCTTGTTCCTCGTCCGCCATGTTTCCATCCACCTCTTCACGGTGAGTGCTCCGAGGCGCGCTTGCACTGTGTCCTGACGCGGGTGCTGCTGGGTTTTTGATGAACCCATCTGCTGCGAGCATATCTGGTGTTCATCACATCTCCGTTCAATAGATGTTTGGGACTTCAGAAGATGAGGTGCTCATACCGTTGCTATTGTAGTCAAATGTAAATATGCAGATATCTTTCTTGCCTACTTGCACCCACGCAGCCGTGTCACCTCCCTCTATGGGCTGGGCTTCCCCAAATCTGACATTGAAGAAAGAATGAGAACATCATTGGGGAAAGTGAAGGATACGAAGCTGGTACTCACTGCACAGAGTGCTCTTGATCCTTCTTCTTCTCTTCATGTATTTTCTTGATTGCTCGAGGGGGACGGGTTGCCACCCTTCCCCTTTGCTTAAAGGTTTTAACGCTATTCAATTGGACCTCAATGATCCCAACGTCGTCAGCTGGCTTTTGGCCGGAGAGCTGAGTTTCGTCGTCTGGGTTGGACAACGATAATGATGGGTCAGCTGCTACTTTGTGACAATGGGGCGGACTTCTTAGATTCACCTGTACGTTCCAAACGACCAAACTTGAATGGGCAAAACATGGTATCGTTTTGAACCAACCTGGCCCCCCGATAAACGCAAGATTGTATCGCCCTTGACGCGCGGATTTTTGTCAACAGCGCTTTCACTGACGATCATACCTATCCCGTCAATGTAGATTTCGATGGAGTGGTGGCTCCTTCTGACGGCAGCCTGTGGCAAAGAAACACAAATTGCAAATTCCTGGAGGGCGTTTGTCGATGGAGTCCACNAGTGTCAGCTTCAGAAATCGACTGGACAGCACCATGGATTACTTACCTTGCCATCCTCACTGGCAATCCTACATGACGCCCATGGTAACTCCACATCCTTCTCTCGCCCCTCCTCATTCTCCTGTCGGTTGGCATCATTCGCGGGTGGGATTTCCCCTTCTGCCTGGGCTGTAGGATCATATAATGAGACGTCGTATTCTTTCGCCCGGATCCCCCCTATCTCGATCCATCCTTTGTAGCCATTGTACTCGACCATAATTTCCAAGTGGGAAATGGTGGATTCGGTGCAGGGGAGCAGAAGGGTGAATGTAACGTGCTGGAAACGGTGATAGTGAAGAGTAGAAGTACTAGGAACGCGTTTGTTCCCATGGCCTTGGAACGTGTTCAAACGAATGGACTTATTTGGTCGGTGCGTGATCGCAACGGTGCCTGGGCGCTTAGCGCTCAAACTTGAATTTGAAGTATCATGTCCTGCGAGCCCGAGAGAATCAAGACTGCACGAGACGAGAACATCTGGAGACAGAAACTTTTTTTGATACAACAGAGAAGAAGGGAGAGGTTCTGGCATCTTTCATCGTTCGAAACGTAGTTCACATTTTGACATATGGGATTTGACTTATAGCTAGTCTACGGGAAGAGAGTGCAGTAGGTGCATTCATTATCAAGAATGAACCATGGCTCGAGCCTTTTACCTTTACCGAGGCTCTGTTTTCATCCTCTTGAGTGGCGTCTCTTTTTGGAATCTTGGGCCACTTTCCGTGCATAAATCTCAGCAATCCCAGTCTGTAAATATCGCATGGTAAGCGCGAAAACGGAGGTGAAGGAAGGATTTGTTCAGTCTTATGAGCGAGAGTGAAAGGGGAAAGCCCTCACCTGTACAAGGGCTGATTGCTTGTGAGAAGAGGCCGTTTCTTCCATGGCAGCTTCGCGCTCTTTCAATACACCTTCCCGTTCTATCAAGACGGCATTTCTCTCTCTCAATAGAGTATCCCTTTCCTCCAGGACGGCGCTCCGTTCTTTTGAGATAGCATTTCGTTCCTCCCGCGCGCGACCCTCGTGTTCGAGCGCGACAGCTTGAGCCTGAGCAGTGTATCAACAATGGACATGTCGAATGTGGCGAAAACTAGCATACACGTAGCGCTTCCAACTCTGCATCGCTTTCTTCATCCTCCTCAACATCTTCAATCTTAGCTCGTACGTTCGTTTTCGCCTGGATGGGAGCTACGCCAGGATTATCGTCATCTGAGATTTCAATCACTTCCACAGATTTGGGAGGAGCCGGAGCACCTGCAGGCGTGTACGGAGATTTTTCAGGCTTAGATGTGGCAGAACCGGGTCCGTGTAGGACGGCTTTAAAGGGTTCTGATAGTGAGAGTTTAGCTGGAGTAGTTTGGCGGCTGGGTATATGACTGGTAGGTCGATGACTTGATCGCCTTTGCGATGGAGATCGACCGGTGGAAACTGTGCGTGACGATGCCGGTGACCGCAGCGGAGTATGTCCTGTAAAGAGATAGTACACGTTGAGATGTGCGGCGCTGAATAAAAGGCATCTTGAGCTCACCATCGTTGGTACTGTCGTACACCTCCGTACCACGGGTTCCAGGATTCTTCTTGCTCGGGACCGTCTTTTGGGCACTGGTGGGCTCTGCCTCTCGGGTAGGTTGCGCCCTTTTCTCAGTCTGGGGCGAAATTTCCGTAGGTATCTGGGGTTGACCTACGGGTCCTGTGAGGAAGAGAACAAATCACGGGTCCATTTGGACGTGCATGCTCACCAGTGACGCCTGCGCCCTGTGGTGGCGGAGTCACGTACTCCAACTTGAAGCCGCCATATTCGTCCATACATTCTTCCGTAATATGTACCGGGGCCCCATGATCTCCATCTCCTCCCCGACCCTGGAAGAGACCCACACCCGAAATATGGGCTGGGGGAGAAGGAGACCGTCCGTGATCTGAACCACGAGGAGAGGCTCTGCCGCTCGTTGTTCTACCCTCAGCTAGGAGCATCTCTGCACAAGCTAATAAGCCATCCTGGCTCCCAACTGGGCATCGTGGCGTCAACGCACCCGTACTGCGGTAGCGGAATAAGAAATGACAGATGTCGGTACAGCCTCTAAATTCAACTTGATCATATTCTGGTTCCTCTTCTTCGTCCCCTTCGCCAAGCCTTAGCAGATTATCAGCTATGCAGTCAACGAAACAGTGAAAGGAGTGATGGATGTTACTGTCTAGAGTGTGTTTTGTGTTTCTTGTTGCGCTTCTGAGTGCATCGTACTATCTTCAACTGTTTGACGGCGGTGAGGCACACTTGAATTGAACCTTTCTCTTTGTCGTCATTCGACGATTGGGTCGGAGTCATCGCTGTTGCCATCGCTCGCGTCGTTCGCGCGGTTCCCCGCGTTGTGGTCGTCGATGGCACTTGTCCATCGTTCCCGTCTGCATTCGCTATCATGGGGTCACATACAACTAGTATCCTTGGAAATAGGACCGTAGTCTTACCTGTGAGCGTCTGCACATCCGCGAACTGAAAAGGCCGTGGAGTATTTATGTCATCTGAGAGATCTTCCACAAGGCGAACAACGACATCCTCTGTAACCGTAACGTCTTTTGGAAGACATCCAGGCACTACCGCCACGAATTTTCCATCTACATGCACAGTGAATGCATGATTGTCCCTCATTGCATACTTTCTTGGAAATTTGAGGCAACTTTTGAATATCTGTGTGCAGAGAAATGACGGGTTAGAAAGCCACACTTCGAAGACGGCACCGGCTTGCTTACCTCGCCACAAACACTGGCTATATAGCAGCCCAACCCTGGGACTTTCCGGTCATCGTCGCGCTCCTCGATATCGTATTCTGGAGCACGATTTTATGCCTCCGTTTCTACCCAGCATCCGAAACCATTGGAAAAGACGGGCATGTGGTAGGATGGGTGCGCTGTCCAGTTGTGAGCGGAAAACGGAGTGGCGATGAGAACGAACCCGGAGAGAAACTTTGAAGCCATATGCACGTACACGTAACGCTATCTCGCTCGGCCGACCAGGATGGCCTTCGACCGACTGTCATCCAGTTGAGTGCTGTCTGACTTAGGCTCGAACCTAGATCTCCTGATGAGCAAATGACCAAACTGGTGCAACTCCCCACTTTGGGACGGGCTTCGTCCAGCGGGAGGTAGTATCGTATCGTCAGTCAAATCCTCAATGTGAGGCCCCCACCCTTGTACCAGCTTGATGCCGGCCACTACTATCGAGGAACACTGTGAGCGGAGAGCTCTCGCAGCTGAATTTCAATGGATTGCCTGTAGAATGTTCGGATATTGGCTGAAGTTACGCCGTCTCCTCACGTGTAGAACAAGTTTCACTCCTGAAACCCTCCCTTCTTCAATCCTCTTGAGGCCTTCACCGACACCAAGCAATCCGCCAGGAATGACTTCAAGATTTTCAGGCTAAAATGATTCCATTCAGCGCTATCCCATGGAGGAGAATGCGATACTGTACCATAAAATTACCGCTCTCCGAAAGCCTCGTCACCTCCGCCCACAATTTCAATAAATGCGGCCTGTTCACAGGTATCCTCTTCTCGCCACTAAATTTCGACAGTGTCTTCCCATCCTTCATCTCAACATCCACCATTGGGTTAAGACTAACAACTTTACCCCCATGAACCACTGCAGCAATGGCCATGGGCAGCGAAGAGTCCGGGCGTCCATACGCATCGTACGCGTACTTGATCTCAGGAAGACCGGGGATCTTCTTGAGCTCGGCGCCGAGGGCGTCAGAGGAGATGGTGCGGTCAATAACGTGAGTCGCGCAGAGAGATTTGAGGTAGTCGGTGTTGTGTAAGGAGGCTGTGGTGACGATGTACGAGAATCCCGATAGTTTGGCCATATGAATAGCTAGATTCCCAACCGCAAGTCAATGATAGGTCTCAACGTGCGATGTGAACGACTTACTAGCGGTACCGGCAGACCCGGGAATCTGAATCGGATATCGAAGTCGCAGTAAGCAAAGGAGGCAAGGCATGATAGAGGTCTCGAGCTCACCTTCGCGATAGTGTTGGCATCGGCCAGCGCGTGTTCCTGGAACGCGTCGTACTTGCTCTCAAATTCGCCCGTAGCCAACCTGCAGTCGTCTCAGCACCACTCTCGCTCATCCAAATCAGAAAGTGCATACACTCTATCACCAACCTTCAAATTCGTGACGCCTTCGCCTACTTCCACGACATCTCCAGCGAAGTCAAATCCAAGGATGAACGGATATTCAAGAGGCCTGAACGCGCTAAATTTCTGAATCCATAGGTCCGCGGGATTTAAGGCAGCCGATTTGACATTGACGAGTACTTCGTCGTTGCCTGGCTTGTAGATCGGCGTAGAGCTATTGAGAGCGGATGCTCCTTGCTTCTCTGTAAGAAAGAGGGCTTTCTGGGTGTTCAACATTCTCGCTAGGGTGTTGGGTGGTTAGCGGTAATCCGTTACAATGGTGCTCCTTTATACTACGAGTTCAAGGGGAGAGGATTAGTAACGGGGTTCTCGGTATCTCTGGCGCTTAGCGCCTGCTGCCTGGAGTCGTCATCTAGCCTGTATTGAAGGTGCACTCGGTCAGCTGACGGCACTTGAGATGGTTTAGTGCGCATACCAAGTTCATATGGCCAAATTACGTGCCGCCGTATCGACGCGTCATGGTCAGCATCGAGTGCGAGCGAAAGTAGACAGCGGTTGACTAAGCCAGAGTCGCAGAAGCATGGTAAGTACAGCGACGAGATGTTGCTGTTTGTCAGGCGAAATGACCATTTCCATCCTTTCTCATCTCAAAATGGTGCTGCGGACTGGGTATCGGCAGCCGAGAAGAACGAAGGAAACGTCCTCTAGCATTCGGTGAATCTACCGGACCAGAAATAGATTAAACGCACTTATAGGAGCGATGCGTGTCCGTGAACAGAGCGTTAGCTGTACATTCAACCAGGGAGCGCTGGTATCCACCGTCCAAATATCATGAATTCCGCGGCTCCGTTTTCGCACGTTTTGATAGCCTCCCATCCTGTCCACTCCCCTTAACCCGCTTTCTCGCCATGACTGTGTTTAACTGAGCCTGCCAGGAACAGTCAGCCGCGACGGCCACGCCTTCGTCAAAGGAACCGGGCAAACCTGGGTGTCCACGAGCTCCTTCAAGGTGTTCGCGCGACTCTGCCGTTCACGGCGTTGAGTACTGAACGAATCGAGGCGAAATGGGAGATGATGCATCGTACCTCCAGTTGTTCGACCTCTAGCCGGTTCCCCTTGCCTTCATCTTCCAAGGTGCGCTCTTTGAGCTGGTTTATTCGAGCCTACGCGAACCCAAGTCAACAGCGCGCCGGGGTGCAAGTTAGAGATACGACGAACCTGAACGTCAACGAGCTCCTTTAGGCTTCCGATGTGTGTCTAAAACGCAAGGTGATGAACAAGGGACTTCAAGACATCGAAGGCTTTCCGTACCCGAAGCCTCTTCAACTCAGACTCTCGGTCTTCGTCAATCCGCGGCTCATGTTTAGCTTGTCTGTCGACTATGAGTTTGATTAGGCGACCCTACATCCATCATTCGAATTCAGCAACCCAATAACATGATCTAAACAGGAAATCACAAACCAAAGCTTCTGCAAGTCGGTTCAAATACACGACGTGTACCTGCCGATTGGACAATGAGTATCTGGCTACGTATTGGTACGTTTATGAGCACCCTCTCAGATCTCACCTCTAGTCGAGCCAATTCAGAGTCTTCCTGTCGCGTTCTTCGCGTGTTTGCCTCGAGATCGTTTATTCTTTTCTAAATCCGCAACCGTATAGGTGAGGAAGCGCGCCGATATGGCACGAGGTAAGATATACATACCTGAACTTCAAGTACCCGTTGCAAGTACTCCGCACGAGTCTAGTGTCACAACCACAGGGTTACTTACTCACGTGTGAAGAGAGCGGGGACACGACTGCTCACATTTAGGGCTTGTAGTTCTTCATCATCTTCCTCTTGGTCATCAAATCCTGCCACCCCCGGTTCAATGGTCTCTTCAGGAGCGGGGTCTTCGTCGTCAGAGATGACCACGACTTCCTGCTCAGAGGGGGATGTGGAATTTCGCTCAGCTGGCGTCTGTTGTGTTGTCCCTGCACGAGCTCCCTGACCAGATCCCGACGCTGCTTGGGGGGCCTGTGAGCTTCCTATAGGTTCTCTGCCAGGAGCAATGCCGTCTGCTAAAAGAGTTTCTGGTAGAGAATCCCGAGTGAGCCAGTTGTGACGTAGCCTTGAAAGAGGCTGCAGAGGGAATCTCACCTTTATCCCGATAGTAGATGTAGAAGTGACACAGCCCCACCGTTCCAATGGCTTTGGCCAACTTTGAGTCCGTATCGTTAGGCTTGACTTCCCCATATCTAGACAGGAGGACAAAACGGTGAGCGTCAGGACGGAAGAGTAGGTGCCATGGACATACTGAACACAGTGATTCACTCTCGACTTAGACTTCTCGTTCATACGGTAGTCGGTACGTCGCTCCTCCTGGATGTATGCTGGCCTTTCGGATAATGTCACTGTGCGGACGTAGGAGTAGATGTGAACAAAAATCAATCCCATTTCCTCGTTTCCATCGTCTTCAGGACACGAGTCGTCGTCTGTGCACCATGAATAGAACCTATACATAAGAGCTCCAACTCGGAAGGAAAGCATAGCGCACCTGTGAACTCAACAGCCCCGAACTTCAAGCTCTGCACCGCACTGTCACCATCGAGAAGGTCCCCGTCGAAATGAACTATTGTTGGGGCAGTAACGGTGCGATTTCTGGGAATGAAGCAGTCGGCCAATACAATTTCGCGACCATCGACGCGAGCGTCCACCGCTATGTTCTTGTATTTCAGGTGCGATTGTGGGAGCGAGCATCCGATTCTGAATGTCTACAAAGGAAGAGGACTCTTGACTTCAGACCCAGACGCACGAGATATGGAGATGTAGAGGAAAAGTGACCTTGCCCGCAGTGCTCGGTACATAGCACTCAATTCTGGGTATCCCGTCCTCCGCCTCTCCCTCCTTAACCCAATACTCCTCACTTCTCTTTCCATCAACTTCAAGCCACGCGTCGAATCCCCCTGCGACCAGCGGCATCCAAACAGACCGTGGCTTGAGACGAATGTGTTTTGGCGATTTGGCCTGCGGTCAGGTACGGGACAGAGAACCGAGTAGAGCGATGAGGATATTGGAGTGGTGGTTCAAGGTCAAGAAGGTGCAATTGGTTCCGAGGGTCAGGTCGCGTCGACCTGACGCGTCACGCGTCGCGGCGTGTTTGACTAGTACTCAATCAATTATCAGATGCGAGGACGACATTGCATGATCGCTTGTTTGAGCTCTCTGCTTGTACTAAATCGACGAGGGCTAAGCAATTGGTTTGAATGGTGGCGAAATAATGATAGTGGTATGTAGAACGAATGGTTCATATTGGAACGCCACGGCCGTCCAAGCCTTCAACGTGTCTATGAACTTGGATGCCTCCGCCCATTACCCATACGGGACGATGTCCGGCTCTGTAGTCTACGAGGCGTGCCGTCTTCAGTGTACATTCTCTTGGTAGGTAGAACGAAGTGATCGTACCTCAAGAGGGTCCCCTAGCTCTGAGCCAAATGCCCTCCGATCGCACCCCCAGGCCCGAGTACGGGGGTTGGATTGGGGGCTTTGCCGCCCCCGAGAGGCCCAGGTTGACCCCACCAACCACGCCTCCAGGTACAATCTCCACGTCCATGCTCTATGACCGGACTTCAGCTGCTAAGACTCAAGAGTTGGGTGAAGTACACGCCCGACCGTTATTATGGAAATCTCGATGGCCCTGACACTGTGCTTGGGCTTGCGAGGACCAGGGAAACATAGCTCTGGTAGTGAGGGGGGAAAGGAGGCTCTTGAACGAGCATCGCGACTGTTGTGAACTGATGGGTAGGGCCCGGGCAGAATATAGATATCTTTTATACCTGAAAGTTGAGGGCACCAGGTAAACCTTCTGGGATCCCCGAAGACAGAAGACAGTCTTCTCTCCGAGATGACTCGTCTCTGAATGCAATTGCCAAGTCTCAGCGATAACACCCAGGGACCCTGAAGGGGACACTGACGGTGTCATCAGCGTCGCGCGCTGAAAGTCGGACTGGATTTCCATGCGTTATGCCGCGTGGCGAAAATAGGGTTTGTTGACTCATCTCGTAGGCGCTCACCCGGGCAAGACTAGGCAAGACTCCAGAAATAATGAAAGGCCGAGATGATAACACGCAATGCCACCCCAGGAATGTAGATCTAGAGTTGGTCGTTGGGCGCTGCCTTCGGCGTTCTTGGTGACCAGTGACCACTCAGCCTGATTTGTTTGAGGAAGATAACGAGGAGAGGTAGTACCCATTCATAGACAGAAGTTCACGTATCGTTCGCTAAGATTCCGTTAATTCTGTCCCAGATACCGAGGTAGACGAGCCACTTCAAGGTGGTATACGACCACAATTGGAAGTTCCGGTCGGCAGACTGCGCAGGAAAGAGTAGGGTCAACATAATAAATCTTGGCCCTCCCTCACATATGGGAATTGAGATTTTGTGGTTTTAATTGATAATAAGTTAGAGTGTGAGCAAGACCTGTTGAGTGTGGCCATCGCCGCGAGGAGGATTTCGGTGGAACCAGAGCGAGCGAGACAGGGAAGAAGGGACAGAGGTGGTGCCTGATGGGAAGGGTGCAGAGATATCACGAAACGGTAAAGATTGAATGTACGTCGTGGGTGGTATACCGAAGCGGGGCAGGGGAGAGGACCGGGATATCGGGATGGGCCTTGAATTACAGCCTGAGTGCAATCAAGTTTCCAGCGAGCATTGCGGGGCCTCCTTGCGTCCAGATTTGTGAGAACAAGGCTAGGATCCGCCTACCGCAAGCGTTTGGTTAGGTTCTCCGCCACAGGTAGGCACTGAGGGCAGAGGCGACAAGGAGGGAGGTGATCAAGGAGTGGAACAAACTTGAAAATAATGAGCGGAGGCGCAATGACCCGCTGCGCGTGGGTACCGGATCTGATGATCACGGCACCTTGCGCGTCAGGGGCTCGACAGCGAGCGCTCCTTTGCTTTGCACTATCATGACGCCCCGGGCATCGCCAGTTCATCTCGATTGGGGTGAGTATGAGACTATATTTCTAATATGGAGGAGGACCTCATGCCGAAAGAAAAGCCGCACAAAATCCATTCCATGCTCTTCCTAGGAACATAGTTCAGAACTTCAGAAAGATTTGGCGCCCCTCAGCTCTGATGATATGTGGACCAAACTTACCGTCGATGGTTCACGAGTTAGATCCCTCACATTATTGCTGTAGATGTCCCTAATCTCACCTCTAGGTCTCGTTCTATGGATGACGTCGGTCCGAACTGAACTTCGGGCTTCACGGCGCTGGTGATTAGACGCCGACGGTCGAGATGCCATCCTGCGCAGAACCCTTGTCAAGTCGATGCGTAAGCCTTCCGGCTTTCCGTTCGCAAGCCGTATAGAAGGATCCACCCCAAGCTCAAATGTGCTACTATCTGGAACGATTAATCAGCACTTTCCCGGAAGAGGTCGAGCGATATTGCGGGATTGGGTTGGTCAGCTCGCCGCGTTGGGGTGGAATATCAGGGACTAGATCGTCTCCATTGGTGCACGGTGCGTGTGCAACGTCTCTTCGAACATTGTTTCCTCAGATTTCGTCTTCTTTTGCAGTTAAATGTCAACCTTCCTTGGTTTATAAGCGCGTCTTACAAAGCAGATATTATTCCAACCCTACGCCACCTCCACTGTATAAATTCCGATCTCAAGCCCAACGTCCCCAGCCTCTCACTTCGACCACGCGAATCATGTCCACCCAGAGATCCCTAGTCCTTCCCCAAGTCAAGGCGGACTACGTCCTCGAACGTGCCTACCCGATTCCCGAACCCGACAAGGGCGAAATACTCGTCAAGATCAAATCCTGCGCTATCAACCCCGGCGATTACTGGGTCAAGACCATCGGTGGACCCGCCCTTGATCACTTCCCAATTGTCAGCGGTTTCGACATTGCTGGAGAGGTCGTGAAGCTGGGCGAGGGAGTAACGAAGTTCAAGGCAGGGGACCGCGTGTGCGTATTCCTAATTGAACGAGAATACTGGGATCGAGTCCTCATTTCGTTTCCAGGTTTTTCCCCGGGAACTTTGAGCCTAGGTACGGAGGGTTCCAAGAGTATACACTTACGGATGAGGTTACCACAGCGATCGTATGTCCCCATTTCCCGGTAGTCTAGTCTACCTAACCTAACCCATGACGTGCAGATCCCCTCGGCTCTCTCGTACGACGATGCAGCTACTCTATCCGTTTCGTTCGCCACGGGGTACATCGGCTTGTACGCTGAGCCGCCTATGGGCCTAGGCATCAAGTCTATCTTGACCCCAGGTGGCCTCGGCGCCTATGCTGGACAGGCAATCTTCATCGCAGCCGGCGCGTCCTCCTCAGGAGTTGCAGGTAGAGCCGTCAGATACCCTGGTTTCCCATTGACCACCCTTGCTAATATCACCAATAGCGATTCAGCTCGCGAAGCTCTCGGGCTTCACTTACATCCTTACCACTGCCTCCCTGCACAACACAGGCTACCTCCAGTCGCTCGGCGCGACACACGTCCTCGACCGCAAACTCTCTCCCGAACAGCTCGTCTCAGAGATTTCCAAGATTCCCAATATCCCGAAGATCCAATATGCGTTCGATGCCTACGGTGAACAGGAAACATCCTTCGCAGCCGCCGTCGCTGCACTTTCCTCTGAGGGCAGAGTCGTCACTGTTACGCCGACTATCCAGGGAGACAACTTACCTGAAGGGAGAAAGAAGAGTTCCTTTATGGCGTTGAAGTTCATCCCTGCGAGCAGGGCTCTCTACGCCGAGTTATTCGCTGAGATTACGAAGTTGCTTGAGAACGGATCGATCAGGGTACGTCGAAAGCGCGAGTCGACGAGATGAAAGGCTAACTTGGGTATGAAACATAGCCTGCTAGGACGGAAGTGATCCCTGGTGGGTTAACCGGAGTCGATGAAGGTCTGAGGAGGATTGAGAAAGGGCAGGTTTCGGCTGTTAAGCTCGTCATCCATCCAGAGGAAACGCCTTGAGACGCGTAGTGCATTGTGCTGTTTGACACGCAGCGATAGGGAACCCTAATATGAATGAGGTTATTAAATCTTACAAGATACAATTCAATGGGCAGCGACAGTGATTAAACGAACAGTAACGTATTTACTGACAGGGAAGAAAGGCATTAGTACTAGAAACGGGGAAATCTCCTTACCCGTTTTGCAAACCCGGGCCTGCTCCCACCACTCCATCGTTCGGCGCAGAATAAACCTACACATCCGGGAGAGCAAGGGGGGTCCTGATGGGATTGGAGGGCATGGGAGAGTGGTCATCAGCGCAGAACGCCCCCTGGCGATAGCCCGAATATGATCCATGTCCAAGGTTGGTGGACGCAGGTTGCCCTATCGAAGGCGACGAGCCGCCGTGAAGTCTTCCCGTCCCCGCGCTTCTGCGGGTTGAATATGTGCTGGTAATGCTTGCCTGCCGAGATGTGTTCGTAAGCACGGATTGAGGCCTTGTATCAATGCGTTCCTTTGAGGGTTGAAGAGAGCTATCTCGCGTGACGCTCGGAGTGTTGTGGGGACTAGCTCTGTTGGGCAGTTCTCCCCGACCGGCGCCAGATTCGATATCACTTGACCTATGGATTGACAACGGCGAAACGCTGCCCGAGGATGCGTATTGGTTGGGTTCTGGCTCCGTTCTTGGTGCGCTCCAGTGGAACCGGGACATGCTGCCATTATCCAAAGCTGTATAGCCCGGCCCAAATGAGGCTTCACTTCGGAAGTGTCTCGTGCGAAGGTTCCGCCACAATTTCCAGATTGCGAATACGAATATTGTCAGTGGTATAGTCGTAGCGGGGTAAATCCACCACCTCCCGCTGGACGTCGGTGAAGGTAGGAAGTCCATGCTGAATAATCCCTGGCGGATGGTGAGCTCGTCGCTGGAAGGGATCCAACCAGGCCTTACTGATACAAAGGTTGCTGGGAGGAAGAACATGGTCAAAGCCGCTATGCTGTTCAGTGCTGAGGGTCAGGAAGTCCAAAGTCTTCGAAGTAGTGTCAGTCACGTACGTGATCATGGAAGCACTATCTCTTTGGGTTTCCACAGCTATTCTACCCGTGGCTTGTGCTACGCTCTGCGACGAGAGGTGGAAGAGGAGATTGATGACATTTGTCGTTCGGTCAATATAGGATTGAAGTCTTCGCTCGCGAATCTTTGTTTGCGACAGGAGAAAAGAAAGGGAATCTGCAGTACAGACGTATTCCGGTGTTGACTCTCTTGCTTTGTACTGTAACTTGTCCAATGAGTCGTACATATTGAGGAGGAATAATAGGATCTCCGTCGTGTCAGCCATTTGTGCGGCAATCATGATGAGGTTGTAAGAAAGGGCATGCAGGTTTTGAATCTCGCCAGCGTTCTCCGGCCTTGGGTTCCTCGCAAAGAAGTAACTGGCTGACGCTTCCTGGAGGGAAGTGAGCGTGGTCATAAGATTTCCCTGAAAGACCTGAACTTACTTGTCGGACGAGGATGCCTCGGCTTTCCGATATCTCCTTGCTCCACGAATAAGCCACAGCCTCTGTAATGACACAATCAATCGCCAGAGGCCGTAGAAGGGCTTTAGCGTGGCCTTCTCGAATATGCTGAACGATGTTCTCCTGCACGCCGTTCTTATCGCATCCAGTGACGACATAAGTGACCCTGTCTTGGCGATACGAGAACCACACAAACGAAGTAGGCAAGGTCAGCGAGGAAGCATAGCTATACCACCCCTCTGCCATATCATGTTACTGTTTGTGCATCGTAGGACGTGAAAGGGATCTATACCCGCCTTGCCTATCCAGTCTTTCCCCCACATTGATCGCCCGTTGACCATGGCCAGTCGTCACAACCCCCCTGGTTCTGGAGGCAACAGCCGCTAGGTACGTCGCAGAGACTCCGAGATGGCTGCGGAGGTAGTTCGCGGTCTCCAAGCTCAAGGAGGGCGTTGCGTCACCTTTGGTGTCGATGAATCTGCGAACAATGGTCGCTGCATTAGATGCCTCGAGGAAAGTTGTAGTCAACAGATTGTACTCACAGAACTTGCAGCACAGGGGATCCCACTGTGGTCGGGCCTGTGTCCAGATGATCAAGTTCTTCGACGAGTTTCGCATGCGGAAGGGCAGTTACGTTCGTTGGGACATCCCCGGAAGCCGTAATTGCCAGAACGCATACCGAACTTTCTTTGGGAAAGCATGTCTGAGTATCGATGAATGGAAGATGGCGAAGCTCAAGCTCGGGACAGAGGGCTTGTTCTTGCTGTTGCATCCTTCGGTAGGGCAGAAGGAAATCGTTGGAGCTGCAGGTTGTTGGGAGCCGCGTTATATTAGCTCGTTCAGACTTAAGGCTGTTCATCCAAGGAGACAGATTGATCCAAGTGGAACCTGAACGTAATGCGATGCATTCGCTGAAATAGGCGCCCAGCATGCCCGGACTTCGTCCGGACATACGTTCACGATATGAGTCCGTCCAGACGGAAAACAGCCTCCTCGATATCGACCATATGCCCACTCTACAATTTATTTTCCTGAAGCATTTCAGTCAGAGATGTAGTCAAGATTAGCGGTGTCAGGGCAAGAGATGTGCGCACCGATTAAGAAGATCCGCTTGCGTAAGACATTATCAAGGAAGATGTGCGCCTACTCTCGAGGCCACGACGCCCGAAACCTCCGTTTGATTGCTCATCGTGCGTTGTAACATTCATGATGCATACCACTAGGTGCGACCTCTTGAAGGGACGGGTTACAATGGCTTCGCTGCAGGTGAAACATCCTTTATTAGGGTACACACATACAGAAGCGCATTTCACGCTTGGTTTTCAGGGAGTTTCATCGATGCGAACTACCATCTTCACAGCGGACACCTGTCCGTTCTCAAATCTCTTCAAGCCCTCCATGACAGCAGGCAGTCCTCCAGGAAGGATATCGACCTTCTGCACCTACAAGGAAACAGTGAGGCTCAACTCAGCAATAGAGAACGCAGACAATAGCTCACCTTTATAGCCCCACTTTCCAACAATCTTGTAGCTTCCTTGAACAGAAGACGCAGATGCGGAACGTTCGCGGCTATGGATTTCGCCGCGCTGAACTTTGAGAGCGTTTTGCCGTCCTTCAGCTCGAGCTGAGCACGGGTAGCGACAGTCACGGCCTTCCCGTTGGGTTCGAGCACAGCGATAGCCTGGAGGAGAGAGGTATCCGGGCTGCCGTACGCGTCGAAGGCGTGTTCGAACTTCGGCAGACCATCAATCTTTCTTAGCTCTTGGAGGAGTGCACCTGTGGATAGCTTGCGGTCGAGAACGTGCGTCGCGCCGAGAGACCTGACGTATTCGGCATTGTGAGGGGAGGCCGTGGTTACAATGTACGAGAAGCCCGAGAGCTTGGCCATTTGAAGAACTCACATCCGGGATTAGATTTGTGCAACTGTCAGCGTCGAAGAGATATGGCGTACTCACCAACCTGTCCAACAGAACCTGAGCCAGCGGTAACAAAAATCGCTTTCCCAGAGTAAGCTCCCTCTCCTCCTGGTGCCAAGAAAGAACTCAACCCAAGTCCACTAGGCGGGTCATTATATAGACCTAGGTATGCCGTAGCCAGAGCAAGGGGCACGGTCGCAGCTTCCTCGTAAGAGATGTTACCAGGGATCTAATCGTCATCAGCGGTGAGGGAATGAGAGGAATAGTTTTCAGCCTACAAGGGCAGACGTGTGTACGTCTGAGATCGCATACTGTTGGTATCCTGAATAGTCGCTCCCGAAGTCTCCTGTCAGGAGCCTGCAAGGGTAGGTGGTTAGCCGTGCTCAGCCAAACGACACAGTCAAGACGTACACTCGGTCTCCCAGCTTAAATCGGGTTACTCCCTCGCCCAACTCGACGACTTCACCAGTGAAATCGAGGCCAAGAACTGCCGGGTATTCAGTAATGAGAATGCCGAACTTCTGGATCGTAAGGTCGACTGGGTTGATAGCGGCCGCCTTGACCTTGACGAGGATTTCATCTTTGCCGGGCTTGGGAATGGGCCTCGTACCCATCTCAAAGTTTCCCTGTTTTTCGACGAGGATGAGGGCTTTCTGAGTAGACATAACGAGTGAGAAGTAGTTCTGAGATGGCAGATTTAGCGGAGGCTGACCTTACCGTTTTATACCGTACTGGCACGGGGGCGAGCCATTACAAACGACGCTCAGCATTATCAGATAATCGGACTGCGCGCGGAAAGGTACAGCCGTCATCTCGCAATAGAGAACGATTGGCTGTCTTCGAGGGCTAGCGTCGTTGTCCACTCCGATTTGCCAGATGGCGTGCTATCTCGTAACCTCACTATCAATGTCCGACACCCGTCTGCGTTTGAGGTCCTTAGGCAACAAGGCGAAAACATGTTTTTGCGCAGCTGTCCGGGTGCGACGGTGCGATAAAAATAGAACCCTTAATAATACAACTGCATTCTGGAGGTCAGAAGAGGCAAAAGGATAGGAGGAATGTCCGTACCGTTGAGGCGTAGAGTAGATATTGGAGTTGGAAAGGCAAACCGAGGTGGCCGATGGCAAGGCCTGAACCTAAGCTGAACCTGTTGGAATCAGGTGTCAGAGAAGCTTGCACGACGCCCGCACATTCCCCTATGCCGTCGCAAGTGGAAAAAGGAGGTACAGGATCCAAGATGGGCAGGTCAGACATAGAGAGTTGATCTAGGTGAAAGTCATCGCTCAGGCGCTACATTGTCCAAGTTCAAGTTAGACGCCCGTACTTGGTCGACGGCGCCAGCGAAGCAAGTGGCGGTGCGAAGAAGCTGCTGTCAAACGTTCGCAAACATTGCGTCGTTCGTACCAGAACAAAATTTTGTGCAACACTCATTCAGAAACGATGCGCAATAGCTTTGCGGTAGGTCAATAATTCATTTCATGCTACACACATGCAGAAAGCTCGTTTCACGAATCATACTCAAGGAGTTTCGTCGATACGAACGACCATCTTCACAGCGGATACTTGTCCATTCTCGATTCTCTTCAGTCCGTCCTTGACGGCCGGTAATCCCCCAGGAAGGATGTCAACCTTCTGTGGCTACAAACGGGACAGTAAGCTTCATTAGACCTCTGCAACATGGAGCGAAATCTACCTTGATAAGCCCACTCTCCAAGAGCCTCGTAGCTTCCCTGAACAGGAGGTGCAAGTGCGGCTGATTCTCAGGGATCTTCTTCTCCGCGCTGAACTTCGATAAGGTCTTGCCATCTTTCAACTCGAACTGCACGCGCGGGGAGACAGTTACAGCCTTCCCGTTGGGTGCGAGGACGGACATAGCCTGGAGAAGGGACGAATCTGGCCTACCGAATGCGTCATACGCGTATTCGAACTTGGGAAGACCATCGATCTTTTTCAGCTCTTCGAGGAGTGCATCTACGGAAAGCCTGCGATCGAGGACGTGCGTCGCTCCGAGAGACTTGACATATTCGGCGTTATGGGGCGAGGCCGTGGTGACTATATAAGAAAAGCCAGAGAGCTTAGCCATTTGAAGAACTGGCAAGTGGGTTAGGCATGTACGAAGGTGAAGATGAAGCGAGTACTTACCGACTTGTCCAACGGAGCCTGAGCCAGCCGTAACAAATATAGCTTGCCCATTGTAAGCTCCTTCTCCCGGTGCCAAGAATGATTTCAGGCCGAGGCCGCTAGGTGGTTCGTTATACAGGCCCAGGTACGCAGTAGCTAGGGCGGTGGGCAAGCTTGCAGCCTCCTCGAAGGAGATACTATCGGGGATCTAACAGTTATCAGGGACCAGGCAAGAGCAAAAAGACGGTCGAACCCACAAGACAAGAAGTGTTCACGTCAGAGATCGCGTACTGCTGAAATCCCGAATAATCGCTTTCGAACTCTCCTGTCAGGAGTCTGGGAGGATGAGTGGGCTGTTAGCGTCACAAGGTAAAACGGCTCAGGGGGGACGCACACTCTGTCTCCAAGCTTGAATCGCGTTACACCCTCGCCCAACTCGACGACTTCCCCAGCAAAGTCGAGCCCGAGGACTGCCGGATACTCAGTGATGAGGTAGCCAAACTTTTGAATCCAGAGGTCGGCAGGGTTGATGGCAGCTGCCTTGACCTTCACCAGTATTTCGTCCTTGCCTGGCTTGGGAATGGGCCTCGTGCCCATTTCATAGTTCCCCTGCTTCTCGACGAGAAGGAGCGCTTTCTGAACCGACATGATGGTGATGAACGGGGAGTCGGAGGCGTTCAAGGATGACAAGCTTGGCGGAGGCTGACCTGGCTCTTTTATATCGTCGACAGGAGCGAGTCATGACAATCCTCGCATACACAGGGTCCGATAGCACTTGTCATCGTCTGATAACCTGGCTGCGCACGGGAACGGTGCAACCGTGAACTTGCAATCGAAGAATGCCGAAGGAGAGTGGCGTCGAGGACTGCCGTCTTCGTGTCCTCCTGTTTGCTGGATGACGCGTCCTCCGGCATGTTAGGTAGGCATTGACATCGATCTGCACCCGAGACTCTTTGGCAGCCAGGCGAGAACCTGCGACAACGCGTTCTTGCGCAGCAATCTGGGAACCGGAAAGGACGTTGTGATAAAAATAGAATTGTGAATCATCTACGTTCTGCGGCGTCAAGAAGAGGTATGGCAGACACCAGAGAAGAGATAGTCGTACCGTTGAGCCGTAGGGTGTGCACATTGGGGCGACATATACTCTACGAGCACCAGCGACGACTGCCAAACCCGCTGAAGTCAGCGACCGGAAGGTTCCCTCATTGAAAGCAGCGGCTGCTGTCGTTGAGTACGCTTTTGGGGAAAGAGCAACATTGAATCTTTGAGACACCAAAGCGTCTCTACGTGGCGAATCGGGGTGAAGGCGGCGAGCCCAATATATGTGCTGAGGAGTCCGTCATACAGTTGAATTTCTCATACCGCATAACGTCCGTTCCCCCGCCAAATTCGCGCCGACCTTATGCAGTATAGCAATTATGCGGTATGAGAAATAAATTTGGGTGGGGGTGGCCATTTGGTTCTGGGGAAATCTTATGCGGTTTAGGAATGTTTGGCGGGGTATGCAGTATGAGATTATGCGGTATGAGAAATTCGACTGTATTCCAAGTTAGACGATACTAGTAGCGTGGCCAGCAAACCGAGGTGGCAGTGCGGGAAGGTGCTGCCAAATCTGCACAAACAATGAAACTTGAGCAGAAATTTCACATTTCGCCTCTTAAATCTTTTCTTCTTCCATTGCGCCGCTCAGTCTACATCGACCCTCACTTCAGGCTACCTTGGATCCTCTAAACCACTTCGAACGTGTCTGGCTCGCCCCTGCTGCTCGATAACTCAGGAGGATTCCTCAACCCCAGAAGCTCATATTCACCCGCAGGCAACGAACGCTGGTCCGGGGCCGGAAGGTCAATGGGGTCCTATTGATTCTGAAAGCAGCTGTACTCTGGGCTCTACACTCAAGCAGTCTCCTGTGGACGGGCTACCAGCTTTGTGTATGAAACCTTCCCCTCCTCCAATCGCTTCAAGCCATCCACAATCCCGTTCAGCCCGTTGGGCAACACTTCGACATTGTGCGGCTACAATACACTGTCAGCAACTGAC
>JANDKE010000383.1:0-26467 GCA_027627275.1 Coprinellus aureogranulatus
AAAGGAGGTGTGTTCAGAGGGGCGTCGTGGAAGTCGAAGGTTAAACGTGGGGGCTGTTGGTACCACAGTCTTTGTTGCCTGGTGGTGGTACTGCTGCTGGAGGTTGAGTAGTGGGTGGTGGGACCGGTGGGACCGATGCTTCGACCAAGGTGGGTATAGTCATGGACGACGGGGGGCGTAGGATTAAGGCGTAAGTAATCCGCTTCAAGGTCAGTTATGCTTCGAATGAACTAGCAGATAAGATTCGTTAGTGATAAGTCAAACTGTATATGATTCCGCAACGTCACATACCACATTCTCTTCAGATGTGCGATGAAAGACATAATAGCGCATTCCGGGCTCTCCGCACTCGTCGACTATTGAGTCTTGCATTGGCGAAAGCATTCCATCATTTGCACAGTCGTCATAATATGATATGTTCCCATCTTCGTGAACGATTCGGACCACATAGTGGGGACCACGGTCTAGATATTCAACTGCAGCAACCATTCTGTAGTGGATGATGTCGCCGACTTGGAAGTTGTGTTGGAAATGGGCATGTGTACGACCTTCTGCAGGAGGATCGTTGAAGCCTGGGCTGGTGTCCGATGAGATCATGAAAGTCTGCGGCCACTTGAGTTGGAGATAGCGATGGGCGCCGGCCTAGGAAGGCTCGTTCAATGGTGGAATTTGGGAAGCGATGGAGGTCAGATGGAGGTCGAGTTCAACGTTGTTTACGACAGCGGCAGGAGGTTCGGGCGCCTAGGGTTAGGGTAGCGGGTCACATGCCCGCAACACTCTACCCAACAATCGCTGATGGGCAGAGCGTTGCATGCAGGTGACTGGTTGACTATTGAGAGGTCAGTACGTCGAATTTCACCTCGGTACACACCCTATGTCTAGTAGATACACATGTATTTCTCCTAATTACTATCCAAGTTCACTCCGGAAACCCCCTTGCCTTGAGCCAAGGTACCCAAGTTCCAAGGGCGTTTTCACCCCGAAAATTGCCTAAATAGGCAGGCAAGTTCCACCCAAGGTACCCAAGTTCCCTTGGGTCAAGGCCAAATGTGAACAACCCTTGTCAACGGGCGTATTAGGGAGGCAGTAATTAGAGCTCGCAGTTTCCCGAAATTGCAATGTGGACTTCATTGTCCACGGCTTGAAGTCTCTCTGACAGGTCTCGATCGAAAGGTCTTCTTCGACCATGGAGAAGGGTTACATTTCGGAGTGCATGCGAATACATGGCACATAGCTTATCCTAGTTCCCATCTTTCTGAATCTCGCTAGTTGTGAGATATACTACAGCAATTCTAAAGCGACTGCGAAGCTAACTCAGCCCGAGGTGGATGTGGGCGCTCTAACGGATGGACGCTTCTTCTGGACCGAGTTCTGTTCAATTCTCTTCTTTTTTGTTGACCTGACATATCGATCTGGGCCGGCGGCGGCAGTCGAGCTGGCCAAAGGAGGAGAGGACTCTGGCTGTTGCGGTTCGTCGTCCGACGCTTCGTTGTCGCCTTCCGCTTCAGGATCGGAGAGGTGCACTATGTTAGGCCCTGAGGAATCGGTTGCACCCTGTGACTCCGTAGCTCGCGCTTCTCGTCGTTCTGCCATCCTTTCAAAGAGCGACATGCAGAATTCCGCGGACAGGGGCGCCCTATACGGCTCCTCGAGCAAGGATGGGGGAAACCCTACAAGAATATTGTCAAACTTGTTGCATAGAACACGTTCAGAAGTAGTACGCACCAGGAGGGAGATCCCTTATATCAGTGGGCAAGTCAGGTTCATCCCAATCATCTTCCCAACAACCCTCTGTACGCACCGTCAGAGACACTTTACTGGAAATGATGAGAATACGGAACATACCCATCGCATCTGCGTACTCATTAAACTCGTCTGCCTCGCGCTCGAGATCCGAGTCTGTCTTGCCTTCGTGCCAAGCAGCCCAGTTCAGCTCCTCGTCGTCGAAGAAGGTGACTGGGCAACGCTTTCTCTCGTTGACCATGATGGGATGAAGAGAGCGGCCCCCCGGGTCTCATGTAAGGACGTTATATAAAGTGCCGCTCCATTCTGAAACATGAATGGATAACAAAAGGCCGCAGAGAAAGTTCATTCACCCTTTCAAGAGCACCGCAAGCTCAAAAGAGGTAGTTGCGGCCATGCACTGGACTCTCTTCAAACTCTCTTTTCCAATCTCTTTGCAAGTAAGAGGCGTCGCGAGTGAAAGTCTTTCTGATGGCGCCTGTGTCGGGACAAGAGACGTGGTCAAATGCAAGATAGTGTGCCAACCGTATCGACGCTACTCCAAGCCCAAGTGAAGCACTTATTATCAAGCCAAGCCGTTACGTGTTACAGACGGGAGTTGTAGTCTTGGTTTGCAACGTTGGGAGTGGGATTGCGCAGGTAAACAATGCGAACTACGATGGTGTCGGCGGGAAAGGCAGCGGATCGTTCAAAGCGTTATCGAAATGGTCTTGAACACGGATGCCGATCAAAGCACATTTCTGCACGAACGCATCGAATATCTTGACGTAGCGTCGACGAAATTGCAGAATGTTCGATTCGGAAACGAAATGAACCGTTTTCAGGTTGGGACACCAGTTCCGAGATGTCCATGACGAAGCACTCTCCAGGAGGGCTCTACATTCGGGTTTATTGAATTGACCGTTCTTTGAGGCGAGCTCGATGCTCAGCGTCTCCAAGGTTGGAAAGGAAATGGTCTTGTCTAGTGGTAACGGCGGGAACTGAGCAGCTTTTCGAACGCTAAAGGACATTTCCTTTAGGCGAGGGCAATGTCGGCGAATAACCTCTAGGTTTTCGCGGTACGTTGGAAGAGAGGTAGGATCCATATTTGAACGGATTAGTCGTAAGGATTTCAGGTTGGAGCCGTGCGACGACAGAAGGAATTTCAAGGAATCTGACGCTCGAGTGCGATATTCAATGGTGATCTTTGTCACGTTGGGGAAGTTTCGGGCGTCCGATGGCTGGCTCAAGAAGTCGGGCGGGAAATTTAACTCTTCCACGCTGGGAAACAATTCCATGATATAGCGAGGAAATGCAAGGATGTTACAGTCCACGTATTTCAATTGTGAATGTGCCGCCATGAACGAGAAAAATTGGAAAGGCGAGTAAAATGGAGGATCTGAGTTGACAAGACGGAAGCGTTCTAGGTTGGGGGATATTATGCGATCGCTTTCGTCCGAGAATACGTCCAATGATCTTGACGATGGACTGGGGATATTCACGATTAGGGTGGACAGGTTTGGGGATGCTTCCAAAACGGAGGTTACGCCGGAAAGAAGCATTGTCCCACTCGCGCTCAGGTAAGAGGATATCCAATCGTTTGAGCAGCTCCCCGTAACGTCGGACACCTCGAAAATCGCAATCGGCGGCCAATGCTGTCGAAAGGGAAGAGAACTGGCGGAGCCGGGAGATGACGATATGACCATAGAGGCAGGGCGTCACAAATTCACGCCAGGAGTGGCACACAAGTGCGATGCGCCTTTTGGTAACCTACGCATGTCTTTAGCTGCTGGACCTCCAGAATCCGGNGTGTCATACTCACCAGGGCATCGTTGTATCGCTCGGTCCTCAGCCGAGGGTTTGCACGATTCATCAAGGGGTCTCCAAGGGTATCCGGCAGATGCGTAGCCAGTTCGATAATGTGAATCCATAGTTCTAACGGAAGATTGGGTTCCGATTTCTGGACCATGGTGGTGGTAACGGGACAGGTGATGATCGATGAAGGCTGACTGAAGTGTGTGACGCTCAAAGCCCAATCCCACGGTTGCCAGTGTCCACGCCTGGCTGGTTACGCGGTTACGGTTAACTAAAAGTTATAAAGCGTTTGACGAGCGCTCAACGAACCCACGCCCATCCTTTGCAGCNAAAAGCAAAAACTATGCAGGGGTTCCCCGACCATTGAGATGGTTGGGAATACGATACATAGCTCGACCTTGTCGGATTCAATTACACTCCCTCGTCTCCAGGATGGCAGCTGCTGCGAATAGTCCCCAGCGTCCATGTCCCTTGCGATGGGAGGTCCTCGAACACAGCGTGGCGTTTGGATATCTAACGAATAAGCGCTCATGCATCATGCCTCTCCACCGTTCCCGTTTCAGCTTTCGGAAAGCTCGACTTGAAAGTGCCGTAGAGTTCACTGTCTAAATTTACCAGGCACAGATCGAAAGGTTCATATATAATTCAANNGTGCCAATTGTATAACGAAAAGTACTCATTAGTNCAAGTCACACCACTCCCGCAACTTCCTACTGCCGCATCTGGCATTGACAATGATCCGACTGAATTCCACTGCGTCTGCGAAGTCGTCGAATTCAAGCGCCTCATACCATCCGGGCTGCGTCGCAACCCCCATCTGCCTCTGAACACACTCCTTGGCTTCTAAAAAGCGCGCTGTGTCTTCATCCTTGGTCTTGAGCTTGAGGAGCTTCCGGTTCGCGATGAGGACAACGGCTGTGGCCTTCCAGAACGTGTCACTTCCAATGGGAACGAGGACAGGCCTAATCTCTAACTCGATATCACGGCGGATGGTTTCGAAGAAATNGTACTCTGCGATGCTGNGGAAAATCTTGTGGATGGCCCTGGTGCNGATCGCCAGCTTCGTCCCATGATCGCTGAAGCGGTCCATGAAGCGCTCGATTGTGGAATCATGGAGGGGGATGGCGAAAAGCATTTCAGGGTCCGTTGGAGCAACGGGAGGGGGACTATGCAGGGCTGAGAAGGTCGGAGGAGGTATATCATGAGAAGAATTCAGTTGGATAAACTGGCGAGTATCAAGCTTATCTTCGCCTGTATGCGTCCTTGTGGAGTAGGAACTTCCGTGAGCATGGGCAAACGCGTAGCCTCAAGAGAGATGTCCTCACATCTTGCTGGTAGACGTGAGACAACGTGCAAGCCTTCGCTCCACAAGAAGTATGGAGGGAACCTGAGGGCGCCATGTATGAACAATGGAAGGGTGAAAGGAAAGGGTGGGCATAACGCACTGTACTTCAAAGAACGGAGGGGCTGAAGTCGTAAATGTGGATTATATACTGGTAGGTAAAGCTGATAGATCATGGGAACGTCACAGTAGTGATAGAAGGTGCCAAATGCAATGGTGAACATGTCAACTCTCGGGAGCGCAAAGGTATGAGCAGTACGGATATAAAGTCTCAAGGAACGGCATGAAAATGGGGGACCTTCTGGCCAGGAACGTACAGCTGCCGTGTAGCACCAACGCGGATGCTACAGAGGTAAGTGAGTGCGGATGTCCTGAGGTCATGTTGGGCGGAAGCTTCGAACTTGCGACGTCCAGGAAGCCAACAAGGAGAGTGACCTGTCCGGTTGGACGTCGATCAGGCCCAAGGAAGGCAAGTCAATTAAACCATGAACGGAAGTCCGTACCACATCGTTCCAGCGGCAAAGGAATTGAACAGGGGTCGTTCGTAATGCGTTCAGTCCTGGTCGTACACCTCCTGGCTGGGAGAGTGTAATGTTGCAGCAGTGTCGGGGAATAGCGCTCATTGCCTCAAGAAGTGCGCAGCCGCATACTCCAGCTAGGCGCTGGGCGCTACTCGGGAGCGGATTGCCAGTGGGGGATCGATAGTAGCGGTGTTCGAACTCTACATCCCATGTGAAGTGAAGCAATTTGAATCAACTTGAAGTTAGGCTGCTACATGTGGTAGGCAGCGGTTGTTGGAAATTGTCGTCCTGATTTGTGAAGTTGAAGGTGCATGGTATGGGATTCAGCGGATCGTTCAAAGCGTTATCGAAATGGTCTTGAACACGGATGCCCATCAACGCACATTTCTGCACGAACGCATCGAATATCTTGGCGTGGTGTCGACGGAAATGCAGAACGTTCGATTCGGAAAGAAAATGAACTGTTCGCAGATTGGGAAACCAGTTCCGGGATGTCCATGACGAGGCACTCTCCAAGAGAGCTCTACATTCGTATCTGCTGAATTGGCCGCTCTTCGTGGCGAGCTCGATACTCAGAGTCTCCAAGGTTGGAAAGGAAAAGGTTGTATCGTCTAGTGGTAGCGGCGGAAACTGAGCGGCTGTTCAAATGCTGAAGGACAATTCCTTGAGGCGAGGACAATGTCGGCGAATAATCTCCAGGTCTTCGCGATACCTTGAAAGAGAGGTAGGACCGATATATAAACGGAGTAGTCGTACGGACTTTAGGTTGGAGCCGTGCGCGGATAGGAGAAACGTCAATGATCTGACGCTTGCGTGCGACATTCAATGGCGATTTTTACTAGGTTGGGCAATGTATTTGAAGGAAAGCTTTTGGCGTCGGATGGGTTGCTGAGTGAGATGAAAGGGAATTTGAGCTCCTCCATGCACGAAAATACAGAATCCCCTGTTGCTTCCCGGAACAATCCCATCCCATGGTGAGGGAATGCGAGAATGTTACAATCGAGGTATTTCAACTGTGGATGTGCCACCATGAAAGAGAAATATTGCAAGGGTGGGAAGAGAGGAGGATCCGGCTTGACAAGGCGGAAGGACTGCAAGTTGTCAGCTATCGCACTGTGCAAAAAAGCACCCAATGGTCTCCACGACGTTCTGGGGATGTTCGCGATCAGACCAGACAAGTTTGGCGTTGCCTTCAGAATGGGTGTGATGCTGCAAGGAACACTATCCCATTCTGTTCCTGGTAAGAGGATGTCCAATCGTTTGACCAGCTCTCCGTAACGTCGGGCGCCTCGGAAATCGCAATCGACGGCCAACGCTGTCGAAAGAGGAGGTGACTGACGAAGCCGGGAGACGACGATATGGCCATAGAGGAAGGGCGTCACGAATTCGTGCCAGGAGTGGCACACAAGCGCGATGCGCCTTTTGGTAGCCTCCGCATGTCCTTAGCCGCTATGCTTGAGGAAAAGGCCATGTCGTACTCACCAGGGCATTGTTGTATCGCTCAGTCCTCAGCCGGGGGTTTGCACGATTCATCAAGGGGTCGCCAAGGGTATCTGGAACATGTGTAGCCAGTTCAATGACGTGGAGCCATAGTTCTAGGGGAAGACTGGGGAACATGGTGGTGGTTACGAGTCAAGATGCGACAGATATAGGCGCCGATTGAGTTGCGACGGTCAAAGCCCGATCCCACGGTCGCCAGAGGCCAGACCTGGCTCGCTGCGGTCAAACATGAACGAAACCTCCATGAAAAACGTTCGATACCATCCTCCTTTGCGACAAAAGTAAAACTCTGCCCCCTGCAAGGCTCGAACTTGCGACCTCAGGATTGTATGGTCGAAGACCACTCATAGGGAGAGACTATGAGACCTGCGCTCTAGCCAACTGAGCCAAGAAGGCACTTGTTTAGGCAGAGAGCTTTAGCTTGTTTGTCTTGCGTTGTGGCCGCATGGCGGAACGCCTCGTTGGTGAAAGAATGGAGGGGAACTTGAGGGGACGAGGCCTGACAGACTGAGCCTCACTCCCATGCATGTGCCTACCGGTTTTATAGAGATTTTCGACCAGTTCTTTTCCCTTGTACTTTTCCGTTGCCTTCCCTTGATTCCCTGCGCCTTGGAAGGTTATGCGCGGAAGGGCACCTAATTCTTGTTTAGGCAGCCAGACCGGAAGGTACCTAAGCGCAACATGATTTGATGCATGAACGGGGAGTGGTTTAGTACTGTTTGGAAGTCATGTTCACGAGCTGCCTTGCGAGATACCCCTTGTAGCAGGACCCCGGTTGATAGTGCATTTCCGTCATAAAGTCAAGTCAAGCGGCCCCGCTTTATTACAGTGATTCGCATACCGAATGGATTTTTGGGGCGAGCACCAGAGAGGCGCCCATGATGGCAGCCGCCTTGAGAGTCGGTGCGAAGATGTCAAGTACCGGTCGTTGGCCTTGTTTCGCTACTAGGGGATCCGCCATTTCGAATTCCTGGATGCTCTCACCATCTTCAGTGCTTTTGATGTTTTTGTCAAAGCACCCACATGAAGATCGATGGAGTACGGCCTTGGTATGGGCTGGGGGAGTGAAATGACATGCCGGGAGCGGATGATCGAGCGTGGTACAGGTGTGGTCATGCATATCCATCTCTTTCTTCCTAACGCCTCTGTTGCATGGTGTACTACAGTGTAAGATGCGCAACTACTTTTATAGATCCCATCCCTTTTCAATGAACTCCTCGTACTCCTCGTCTGACTGCCAGGCGTCAAAATGCCCCTTCTGTGTCGTCTTTCCCGGATGTTTCCTCCGCAACATGGGCAGGCGCCTGTTCCCCTCTTCATCCGCCATGTCCGCCGGGATCCAACAGCTCTCTTTCCATTCACCGGTGTTGTCCTTGTAATGGACAGTGCGCATTCCACGGCGATAAGGAATATTCCCGATTTCTTCCAAGTTTTCTGAGAAGCTGTGGTCAAGGTATAGTACCTCCAATGCAGGGATACGATCTCGCACTCGCCCTACCCAGTTCTTCTCCATATTGGAGGCCATTTCTGGGGAGGAAATTACGGGCGTCATTTCTACAGCGGCGCGTACCTTGAGGGCGACAAGGTTCTGGAAAGGCTTGAGTTGGTCGAGGAACTGAGGCTGGTGCCACAGAGCAAAAGACGGCAGCTAAGATTACACCCTCAGCCTAAGTTTCCCAAAGAAAGAGGGATGATACCTCACCTGTCCTCTCTCATGGAAAATCGCAAGGGTCAGAGTCTTGACCCGGCCCATGAGGCTCTCCCGACCCAGCCTTCCAACAGAGAGACTGTACTTATCGAGCTTAACATCCTCCACATGTGCCGCGATCTTGCCCTGCTCGAGTGACCTTCTGAAAGCTGCCAGAATCCGTTCAACCAACTTTCTGGTAGCCTCGTTTTGGAAAGGGAGGACAATCTTCAGGTTTTCCACCTCACAAAACGATAGCTTGGTGGAGGGTGGAAAGACCTCATTGAACTTGGTGATATCGTTGAGAAATTGCTTGTGATGTTCTGGTAGAACAATCGTCTGGGAATTACCCATGGGTTCAGGGTAATACCCCGCGCCATGTATCTCTGCGTTTGCTCCTCTCCTAGCCACCACTCTCATCCTCTTGCTCACTAGGACAACATCTTTCCTATGCTTTGGATGGTCATCCGCTAAATACAACAGAACCCGTTCCGACACCTCAAGAGGAACTAGTGGACAAATCAGATTGAGGAGTTCATAGTGCCGCACATGCTCACATTCAGCCCCGAGGCTGGACATTGTCCGACAGTCCTATCGAGAGTGTAACAGGAGAAGGTGGTGGTAAGAGACAAAGGGCGATAAGACGGAATGGGCATCTTCACAATGGGCATCGTTCCATCAATGTGACATGTGATAGCCTTGCCTGGAGTCCTGGGCCAGCCTCCGTCAGTCCATCCTCATGTAGAGAGCAAGTAGATGCCAGTGGGCCATTGGGCAATCCTCACACAGGCGTGGATCTACAAGCACCCCCAGGGAACAAAATCCCATTGGGTCCTCTTCAATGTCTCTACTCTCCTAAAGGTTCACGTTCCGCGCAGTGTCTTGTACAATCGGGACCATGCAGTGGGGCCGGAGGAACTGTTGTGTGGGTTCCGCAATTGGATGCCCCGCCATCACGGCATGGTAGAGAACACGTTTTTCCTGAGCGGAAAACGCGTGTTCATCTAGACTTTCGGAGACCAAGATAAAAGCGGGAACGAGGCGCGATAAGCGCCGGGGTTTCTTATGTTCCGGAGTTGCACGACGCGCGCAGTCGATATTGGCGGTGGGCGAGTCTGTGCGATACTCCGAGAATGCAACCGTTCATTTCACCGCTCAAGCGTTACGATCCATGCGTAGCACGACATACGGATAATGGCCTTGGGAAGGGTAAATCCCTAATTGACAGGGGGTAATCACGGAGGGCATTGGTCCTCGAAGTTGTCAGTGATGGGTTGCCATTAATATACTAAACCAAACGGACTTTTGATCATGATAGCGGCTGTTCTTCGATTAATGCAAGTTTGAATGGAAGTACTATCATAGAGCTCAGCTGTTTGGGACTCGCACTCACGGGCTGCCAGTTCCCAGTAGATATCAGATCTACCGAGTAGAGCTAGCGCCCGCGTGAAAGGATGCCGTGATAATTTCCCTGCAAGTCGGCGTGCTCTTAGCGCGAGCGGTTTATCTAGGGGGGGTTGCAATTGGAAATGCTACCACTCCATAATCCGGGCACGGGGTTCACCCTTCACTTTACGCCATTCCTGGGCTCATACACATTGAGAACTCGCCTAGGACGCAAGAAAGTCAGACCATAGCATCTCATGCGGTTCAATAAACCGCAAAACGAAGGACCGTGCAAAGCACGGGTTAAATTCTCGTCCTCATATGATTCTTGGTGGTTGTGTCAAACAGCGTTCACAACAATCAAGCACACTGAGTCAAGCATGCGATTCAGGGAAACATTCTAGGAGAATTAAAACCAGCCTCTGCACAACCAATGTTCTATACTACACAGGTCAACATCTGTACATAATCTAGGAGCCAACTAGCGGCGGATGAGCATACATGGAAAGGTCCACGCGTAGAGGTACAACCCACCTTGGGATGCTTGCAATGGATTGCACTCAACTCAGAAAGGAATCCTGGCGTTATGTTCCCTTGTCTCTTCGTGGATGAATCCACCAGGTTCATTCCCCGTGATCATCAAAATGGGGACATAGGAGAATGCTTCCACGTAGATGTGGGCATCATCTTGGCTTGAGATCCCGACCTGGATTATGCCATGGAGCATTCCAACAAGAACAGAATCTCGAATCTGTTTAAGAAACTCTCCAGTTGTTACGCCCTGTGCAGCAGATTAGCTCAAACCAAGGCGTTCTGACAGGAAGCTGACTTCAAGGACGGGTATGCGGAAGAGTAGCGAGTAAGGGCGGGTTTCATCAGACTACAGGAGTAAGTGCTGCACCCATGTCTGTCCACAAAAATGTACTCACTGAAGGGGTAAAGATTTCAGTATGTTGGGCACCGTTCATGATACGCAGTAGGTCGGGACTGGGTTGTAGGCGCGAGAGCTGATAAGGAAATTGGATTTCCTGTCGGAGTTTGATCCCATCATCCCGCCTATAAAGATGTGGGTGTAGACTGTTGCTCTTTCCTCCCAAACACCACACCATCTCACAGTTCACAGCGTTTATCAAGCCCGCCTAGTATGAGTCTGGAGTATCTGATGGTCAAGCGTCGTTTCAAGGCAGATGTACGTGAAGGCACCGGCCATTCTGCAAGAGACTAACACAGAGTAGCGTCAGGGTGATCAAACAGTGCGCACCCTCCCCGCCCATGCTGGGGATGACAACCCCCTTTTCCGTAAGTACAGCTTATGTCTTCACTGACACAACCACTGTATTGAAAACACCTCTCAGCTCAACACGCCCAGTATGTCAAGTATACCATCGGCTTCAAACATGGGTGCTTCTACATCAAAGTGAAAGTCCCAGTGCGTCCACTTTTCTACTGCACAGGACCGGCTCTGAGAGCACTCCAGGAGGGGTACACTAGCGTTCAGTATGCCGGTGAGCTGGGTGAAAGGGCCAAGAAGGAACGCAACCGCCACCATGCTCTTGCCAGCATCCGGGCAACACCCAGCGATACAGCGCATGTCTATCTCGAGGTTCAAGATGAAGATGCAGTGATCTGCCTGCTTGGGCTTGATAGCATTTACTGCTCTCAAGTAGTCGTCCCAAACTTTGTCCTCAACACCGGCTTCGAATTCCACTCTGCGCTCGGCATACCCAAGCCAGGGGCTGTTGTTCATGTTGTGGCTCCAAACCTCGATGGAAACCAGGACGTCCTCTGGGGTGTTGTCAAGTCTATGCCAAATGCCAAGCATCCACAGGAGTTCTCTGTTCGGGTTCTGCAGAGAAAGGACGGGCTTGCCTGCTTTCTCAAAAAGGGGCTGTCGAATATATTCCTCGACACTATCTGGGTTCATTGGAGGCAAATCTTTCGCCCTGAATGCGTCCCAAATGAAAGAGAAGCTTGCATGCTCCAGGCTGCGTTAGGATGGGACAAGAACTGGACTTCCATCAAGAGCAACTTGGATCAACTGAATGCAGTCGCCTTCAGACGTCTATTTCAGCGAGCAAAGGTTATCTATGGCCCATACGCTGGATTGTCTGGGTTTGTCGGCAAAGCTGTGGATGAAGCGCACCTGGAAATTCTTTCATTTTCCACTGGAACCTTTGTCACCTTGCCAGTCTCCCACGTCCGTGGAAATCTGGAAGCAGGTGATGAAGTGAGCGTGGATAGCAAAGGAAAAACCTTTAGAGGGTTTATCAAGAGCGTGAACCCCACAGCTGCTACTGCAGTTGTGTATGAAGGAGCAAACGTTGAGTGGCTTTTTCTCTTCTCCCGTCCTTTAAACTGATATCAAACTAGAAAAAGTTGCATAAAGCAACTGCTCTCGATTCTATCAAGCTCTTTGTCTAGCTCTTGTTCCCATTCTCTTGAGTTGCGGCTCTATGCGGAACCGTTCCTCTCTGATCTGTGACACCTGCTTGTCTCTCAGTCTGTTATGTGCCTACCGACTCTTTGTGCCTACCGACTCTGCGTTACCCTTGTTCTATACAGAATAGATAACGACTGCGCAGTCCATCAACTCTATCCGTAAAACCAAAAGATTCTAAAGCAATTCTTATGGACATCTCCCACTGACAGGAAGATTTAACGCTGTTGGCTAGGTGTCTGGGTTCACCACACACAGGCGCAGCGAGTTGAGGCAGGCCGCGGACTTTGAATCCATCACACACCAGATCCCATCAACACTTCGTCGGGCCTCTCCCTCTTGCCCTTTGCTATCAAAATGAATGCAGCATCTTTGTCTGGCTTTGCTTCCATCGCTGCAAATCTCAACGACAGTATTCAAGTTGAAACGTTGACTGCGCAAGTTACAGCTGCATGGCAGCTCCAAACACTGAACACCCCTCCCAGCGGTATGCGACTGCTTGCTTTTTCGTCTGTTTCCCTGTTGCTGAAGTAGGCAAAGGGGACATTGAAGACCAGCTGCTAGGTGTTTACCTTTCTGTAGTTGGGGCTGCCGGTTACCGCCTGGAGGATGCCTTTTCTGGGCCTGTCATGCGAGGCATGATCAAGATGTTTCCTGTCTTTGTGGTGAGCATGTTGAGTCCCTTTGTTTTTGACGGAAAGCCTGATCATTGCAGTATAACCTCATGGCAGATGAGGTCAACACAGAGGACTTTCGCGTTCGCTATCTGGCACAGATAAATTTGATGTTGAACATGATGAGGCGAAGAAGCCCTCAAGGATCACTTGAAGGCCGAGACGAGGTTGCTGCCTTTCAGGCAGGCTTATATTGTGAGTACCTTGCATCCTTGTTTTGCATTGTCCATAAATGCGATGATTGGGTCCCATCTAGGCTTGGCCTTCCCCCCTCCCTTATGATAACTCAACGCCCTCGCCCACCCTGATGTCGTGATTGAGGATATGCCAAATTTCATGGACCTTTCCCATGCCCCTGTTGTGTTTTGTACCTCTCATCCAATTGTACCTCTCATCCAATGAGTAATGTAATCTCTGCCTCGAGTAAGGCATTGTGTCTGGCTGCCTCCATGTATGAAATTTGGTCGGAGAACAAAAACACGACGCGCACAACTTTGGGGTCGCAGTCCCCTTTACGCGTTCTCAGATCAACCAACCTACTCCTGCTGAGCTTTGGATGAGAATGACAAGATACCATTACGTCTATGAAGGGAATACAACCCTTATGGTATCTTTCTTGAATTTCATACTGAATCAAAGGCTGAGGCTCATGTCGCAGGTTAGCACGAACCCCCAACCGGAGATCGATGGTTTGGGACCCGTCTATGGTTCAGAGCCGACTGTTCGAGTTGTGAGTTCGGCCATACCCACAGGTCGTCAGTTTGCGCGGCTTTTTCTGGTCCCTGTGGTAAGAATTACTTACTGCAAGTGCATATACCTGCTCATCAACTGCGTCAGGGCTCAGCAACCGAGGAATATGCCGAAGCTGTAGTCAACATCCTATCCCTCAGGCCTGACATCTTCCGGACTACCCTATATGCTGCAAGTAACATCGCGTATAGAGATGCTCTTGTCGTGTCGCATCGGATCAAGATGAGATTGAGCGGCTTTTCAGCCCTGCACCCCCGTTTCATATCTACGTCCCGTTAGACTGGCCGATGCTCACAGACAAAGCGCATCTTGGATACCTCAAACAGGGCACTATACTGCAAGTTCTGTATCGAGATCTCAGCAACAACCAGATATCTTCGACTTACGCTGTTTTTGTCAACGGATGCCTCAACTCTCCACACGAGATTGAAGTTCTGGTTCTTCCTGCACAAACATCTGTGTACACACTCATCAACAGGAATACAGTCTCTGGCATTAGAGAATTCCACAACGGCAAGATTACGGGAAGGAATGAGTTTACATTCAAAATCTGCTACAGCAATGGACGCCCCTGCAGCAACATTGTTGGAGGCCTCATCAAGACCCTAGTCAACGTCAAATGCGTCAGGATTCCGGAGCATGCACCTGACACCCAAGTTTTCAATCTTCTTATTCGTCATACACCGGCTGCTATCCAGGAGAGTATCAAGCGATTTCAAGATAACTATACAAACCTTGTCAACAGCCCTCCCATAGGCAAGCGATGCTGTGTACAAGCAGGGCCGTACATTGGGATGGTTGGAATGGTTCAAGGGACCGCTGAAGTTGGGCAAAGCAAATTTGTCCTGGTTGATTTTGAGGAAGCTGGGGTCACAACCAGGCACACGATCCCACCCCTTCATGTCAACGTCTCTCACTTTGCACCGGGCATTTCCGTGTCGGGACTCGATCAAGATGGAAACCGCCGTTATGGTTGGGTAACCAGGTATCATGATCGCCGCTATGTGTGTATTCATGATATGAGTTGCGTGAGTAATCTCATTTGCATGTTTGAGCTCGCTAGTGACCTTTCATGCAAAGAACGTTGAACGGCTCTTACAGCAAGAAACTCTAGACTTTGCTTGATGGAATGCGGACTGTTATACATGCCCTCAAATAGATTGTGTGTTGCTTAATGGAGTCAATGCGTAACGGAGCAAAGCTGTAGGCCTTTTGGAATTCGTTGGAACAGCACCAACTTGTCTGATGATGTATGGTAAATTCCATGGCCTTGTATGGGTGTTTATTATGTATGGCCTTCTGGTAGTGTACCTCGCTCTTGGCTGTTGAAGGAAGCACGATGCACCAACTCCGCGACGTGTAAATAGCCGACGCGTAAATAGCCGATGCGTAAATAGCCGACGCGTAAATAGCCGACGCGTCAATAACCGACGCGTGCGTGCACGAAATGTGCCATTTGCATATTGAAACTCCGCATCCCTCCCCGCGTCCCAACCCTTTGAACTGGATGAACACGCGTGCTGGCGCATATATACACGGCAAACCAGCGGAAATGGTGTTAGGTTTTGTGAGCGACAACGGTGGGGAGCCATACCTTGAGGTGTGTTCCCCAATGCATTCCATATCGCTGAGATGCTCAAGAAATTCTGCAGGTCTGGTCTGAACAGATCCCCGTGCAGGCATGCATTCAGTACGACAACATACCAGTAGAGGTTGTCTATGTTCGCTTTACCAATAGAGAGCTATCAAGCCAAACGAAGGTCGCAATGGTGAAGGTACCTCAGGTCTGTCCTGTAGCAGTCGCATTCTGCAAGAAAAGCTTCGCTCAATGCAATCCAGGGATGGAGCGCAGGAAAGGCGCTGGTCGTCCTGGTTGAGCACATACGCCACAACCAAGACATGTACCCGACAGTCTCCAAACTGTCCTGTTCACCGCATAGCAGATATGAAATCTTTGTCTACGTCGACAGCGTCCAAGAGCTGACTCAAGTTCCAGCAAACTGCCCGCACTTGGTCAGTCGCATCGTTGGAGCCAGCATAAATTCGCTTTTGGACCAAGGGCCATTGGCTGTTCTTTCCCCTGGATCCATTGTACGCCTCCGTACACCCGATGTGTGCACCGGTCAGTACGTGCTGACATATGGAGTGATTGGCACGGACAACAACCCAATCGCTCCAAGGATCCGCCTTTACTATGTCCCATGCATTGCCGGAAGGTATAGGAGGCTTACTCGCCAACTGGCCTTGCAGTACGCATCGGCCGGTGCTCAAGTTATTGGACACTACAAGGAAACCTTCAAGATAGTTCAAACGGCGGGTGGAACCGTCCGTTTCGCCCAGGGAACCCTGGAGAAGGGACCGACAGTGCAGGTTGAGTCTGGCCTATTGTATGAAGCTGTCAACATCAAGTCCATTGCCCTTGCGAATCGTCCCCCGCCAAGATATATTGAAGCTGTCCTAAATGGAATCACTGATCCAAAGATCGCTCTCCCCGTCCGGGAAGGCATGAGGGCTTGGCTCTCTGATTGGAACAACCCTCCTCTCGGCCGTGTTTGCTCTATCGAAGCAGGATGTCATGCTGGAGCTGTTGGTCTGATCATTGGCGTGTCTGGCCTTGGCCACCGCCCTGTCTACGATGTGCAATTTGGCGCTCAAATGCACACCACCTACGCAATTCCGGCTGGGTTGTGTCGTTGGAAGTCATTCAGAGAATTTGATCGTGTCAGTGGACTTACCAGACAAGGAGTGCATATTATCGGCATGTTTCTTGGTCACAGGACCAGAGTCTTATCAACCGTCAAAGTGGGTGATGAGGTCAGTACACCTCAATCCTTTTGCATACCGCAAACTGACTCATTCTGCATAGGAGTTCTCTGTCCTGACAGAAAGCCTGGCATTCAGCATGTGAAGTTGTCAGTGCTATGCAGTGCATTGCGTTTAACTCAATCAGTCGCCATCCTGGGTGAGAATCCCAGAAAGCAATACGACAACGCACAAGGAAACTAGCTCGAGCTGATACTGTACGCTGCTCTTTTTGACACATCCAATACAATTGCAACTATGCATCAATTGCGTACTCCTGTAGCTATAGAATATGGCTATAACCTGTAGGATGCAGGCGCATACTATCCAAGAACGGAGCGGTGTCCCATAACCAAGCAGAACAAAGGAACAAATGGCACCAGCGTCCAATGTCTGATCCACACACTTTTCTAAAGGCACTATAGTCGAGGAATCAAGCCTTGTTCGCAGTGTTGAAGACCTTTGACCCTTTGAGGACTTGCTCAGTTAAAGCGTCATGTTTACTGCAAAGAATTTTGCGTTCAAAGATGCTGAAGCCATAGGCTTTCCAATCAGTGTCTGTGATAGACTGCATGCCGATGGGGTCGTCCAGTATGTAGTGCATTTCCTCCAGGCGTTTCTGTAGAGGGACAATGTCGTAGTCCGTACAGAAGTCCTGTAGTGTATAGCAGAGAGGAATTTCGAGGAAAGGGCTGTCGGGGGGCGTGTAGGAAGTGTTGGTGAAACGACCCTCTTCGTTCATTTTCCTGATGTGCTTCAGTTTTCTTAGAAAAGACACTTTGGCAGCCTTGACAAAACCAAACTCGTCCCATTCACTATAGTCGAGTGCCAAAGCCAAGTCGGAAAACAGGTCGAACCCTACGTCCGCAAGATTAGCGATCAGGGGTTGAGGAATTCTGAATTCGGCACCAAAGCGCTCGAGATCATAGGGCTTATCCCTGCCAGGTGGAGGGGTAGGGCATGCATCATTCTTGCTGGTGCCTGTGGCGGTGTTCCGTTCATCTTGTGAGTCGACTCCGCTTTCGTCTCCAGCTATCGTTCCCCCCATTGCCTTAAGCAGCCTTGCATTCCACGTCTTCTTCTCAGAAGCCTTGCGAGTGTCACGGAGGCATACTGCCGGCATGGGGCGTCCCAGGCTCGGATACTTGGCTTCCTCCAGTGCTTGGCCGTGGAACCGAAACTCGGGTGGGAGGTCGAAACACAGAGCCGTGTGGCTGGTGCAGCCACGAAGGCATTGAACAAGATTGAGCAAATGGAAGTTGTGTAGGTGCGTCACATATTCATGCGTAACAAACGGATGTCCATCGCATGGCTCGATGTCGCAAACATGGGTTTGCATGTGCGCCAAGCCTGTTGGGTTGGAATTGCATCTTATCGCAGAATAATGCGATTTGGTGTGTATGTAGAACTCGGTTTCTGTGAAGTACACTCTATACGGCGATTATTAATAAGGAAAACGAGTTTCAGACAGAAGAAAGAACCCACTTGTGACGCTCGTTCCAGTCAAGGGAGTGGTCATGGAGGCAGATGGGGCAAAAGATGAGGTTCATCGGTGCTGCCTGCTTCTTATCACTCCACTCGTATTCTACTGCCCAAGCCTGGACTGCGCCGACCTTCCGGATGTGCGATCGGCAAGTTGGGCCAGAAGGGATTGGTGGCACTTCAAGTGATGCTGGTCGTACAGCTCTGCTGCATTCGGAATGTCTTCACGCGTCTCTGAAGGTATGAACTGGAAGCAAGCATTGCATCGCTCTTCATCGGGGCTCCGAAACGCATTCTCGCACAAGTACGTATGCCTGCCAGCTCCTGCAACGAGGATGTTCTCCGGTGTCTTCTTTGATTGCATTATGCAAAATTCGCATATACCCTGCTTCTTCTGCTTTCTTGTCTCAAGAACCAGCATCTTGGCTTCCAACACACTGAGCATAGGGTTGTTGGGGTACTTGATGCATACATTTGCAAATGGATGGTCGATAGCCTGGGATCCGGCTGCCTGCAAGGCCCTGTCATTTTCTGTATCACCGCTGTTACGGCTAATAGTTTCATTGCGGATCTCCAGCATGAAGGACGAAAAAGCCTCCCTGATTTTTGCCAGTTCACCTGGCCTTGTACAGGTTTTTGCATAACCCGGCGCCGCCAAAGCGCCAACTGGATTGTAGTGGCTGATCGCAAACTGGAGGAATAGACGGAGGTCGCCCTTGAGGTTCTCATACTCCTCAGTAAGGTGTTCCTCCGAATGCGTAGCCGCCCCTGTTCCACCCATCGCCAGCCAGGAGCATGCGAGTTCTAGCGCATCCTTGTATGAATGGGAAGTCAGCATATCCACCATGCAATCAGCCTCATGTGCCGATAACTCGTCCCCAAGATGATGGCCTGCAGAGATGGAACGTATGAGTTTGATGACCTCTAACTTCTCCTTGCCATCAAACATGATGCCCGAGTTGTCCATCTGGGATATATCAGCTGGAAGCTGAGCCATGAGACGTACATGCAACTCACTTCACGGTGCTCGGACTGATATGTAGTAAAAGCCATCCTTGAATTGGCCCAATGACCCATGGAATTTACCAGGTCTTGAACTTTCGAGCGGCTAGCAGCTTGAGTTGCGTAAGACCTTCGCATCACATACATGTGGTGCACCGCCCAATTCAGGTGGTATGAGACATCACTGAACACACGTCGCGCAGCAGCGGTGGTCATTGGACCGCTTTCCTTGGAGTTGAGAAAAATAGCCTTGTCCCTGAAAGCTTCCTTGACAGGGATCTTGTGAGGGAGTCGTGCTGGTAGGTTTGATGCGCTTAAGAAGAACGGAAATGGGTCTTCCTGCTATACTCCTAGCTCGTGGCCTAAAATGATAAAGTCGATGATCGGGTCGAGATATCCTAGCTCTGGACTGAGGCTCCTGAGATGTGAGTGGACGTTGGCACCGTCATTTTTCCTCATGTTCTTTGCCCACCGGGCTACGAGGAATAGGTCGAACTGAGGGCCATTGTCGAATCCAGAAATGAGTAGTGTTGAGTCGCCCCAAGTCATACACTCGTTCGTGCCGTGGTAGTCATCCGCCAGCAACAGGGATCCTGGCCTTAGGCCAGTGCCGGCCAAGATCCCAAAAGCGGCGCTGTACTTTGGGGCTGATAAAACATTTTGGAATGTCTTCCGCATCCAAACCGTCCCAAGCAGGTCAGATAGGTCCTCCAAGCGCATAACCGGATTCTGCCGCTTGACGGTTTTCAATTCCTTGTTGTCACACATCTGCGAGATCAGAGCTTTGACCTCGTTGTTCCATTTCCAGTCGTGACGTATGGCCTGAACACGATGGCGCTGTCGCATGGTTAATACACGCTGAAATGGCAGGAATTATCCAGCTCACTAGAATCAAGAATGCGTGGTAATGCGTCTCGGTGGTAGATCTCGCCCAGCCTTTCTCGCCCTGCACAAGCGCAGACCTTCCTTTGCTTGAAAGGATGAACAAGAACCGTCGCACATCCTCCACGCTTGGTACGGGTGAATCTTTGCTCAAAGTGCGCTGTATAGCCTCTTCCTCTGTGATGCCATGCCTTTTGGCATAGTACTTTGCCCAGCATTCTTTCATCATGGTGATTCTCCTCTCCGTGCTTGGGGCTAGAATCCTGAAAATGTGGCTGGAAAACCTAAGACGGGCAGCCTCTTCCTGTTCCGGTGTCTTGTCGAACTCTTCTTCGACGTCACGTCCGAAGTCACGCCGTTTGCTCCTGGTACGTTTTTGCGCATTATTTTGACTGGTGCTGGCCATATCTGCTGGCTGGGAGGGATTGGTTGATGCCCCCACTGATGTGTTAGCGTTCCTGGAGGGCCGGTTGGAGACAGTCCTGATTGGTGGCATGGCTGGGAAGAAACCTGAGCGTGCCACCCAGGAGCAGTATGCAGTAGGGGTGGGGAGTAAACAGGCTGTTGCGGGATGATGGCAGGGAGACCAACAGAGTGAGGGGAAGGGTGGTTGGCGGGGAGGGAAAGAATGAGGGCGGGGAATGGGGACGATGCATGAGGGCGTCGCGTAACATGCTTTATATACGAGCACAGAACTGGATGAGTCACTGATCACCGTCTCCGGTCCCGAGTTTGTGAAAAAGGGAATGTGCTCTTTCTGTTTCCTTGCGGGATATAGCAAGAGCAATCCGTGATCAAAGCACTCAACGCATGCGTGTGACCATCACGTGCATTTGCGGCATTCATTCGGCAACCAGCCGGTGATTCAAGTTCAAGTTCAGACAAGGCTTTGGTTGAGCCGTACTTTGCTTTCCCCTACCATCATATGAGCAATGGCAACTCGAATTGCTGCCCCATGCCAAGGCAGCCATTCGTTTCCAAGAGTTCACTATGAAGGTTCTCAAAAAGTGTCAGCGCCAATTTCTGAGCTACGTCCGTGGTGTTTCCAACTTCAACTATTCCATAAGCTCAACGGCTTGCTAGCGCATATATACAGAAGCATCTTCCAAGAATACGGTGACACCTTTAACGCCATAGAGACTGCGTGGTTCAAAGATGTTCGTATCATGGTACAATTGTCTGAGCTTTGGCACTTACTTGGTACATTAGATTATGAACAGCGACGGCAGCTTGGTTGGTTCTCTGTTTCCACCTTGTTCAGCAAGACTGTGACGCCTCCTGCTCTCTTAGGCTGTTATCGGTAAGGAGGCTGGGAGATACGGAACCTCAGACCGTTGACTGGTTTTGTTGTCGCTTATAGGACCCGCTGGCAGTACCCTCACTGCTCTATGTGACCTTGCCATTATCAAGCTGCATATGCGAGGCGACGGTGGAAGATGTGTATACGTCGCACCCACTGAAGTACCTTGATTTCTTCATTTCCATTCAGCTTGACCATAGCAGATTATTTTACAGGTAGCGTCAAAAGACAAGCATGACGACTGCAGCAAGAAGTTTCAACGCTTGGGTTTGAAATGTAGGCCACGACATTTCCATCTTTCTTCTCATTCAATCACCGAATGATTGGCAGGCTACAAGCTTGCAGATGAAACCCTTGAGACTAATGTGTGTTTGGGGGCGGGAGACTCATCTATCATGTTCGTCGTCTTGCATAATCCCTTACTTCAATTCACTCATTTACACCAGTATAACCACGGTTTGCTTACAACTCTATCTTGCTGTTTGTGTGATTTGACGATCCCATCAGGCGGAAAAGTGGGACTTGATCACTAGACAATGGTACGTACCATGAGAGCAAACGGCAAACCCTACACTCACTCGTTTCCAGGGACAAGCACCAGGAGTTATTATCAACAATTTGTCTTTTTCTTGTTGACGGGGTATGCAGCCACGTCTTTTGCTCCTGAATAAATGCTCTTCATTGTTGAATATGGCTTAGGTTCATACTTTGGGTGAGAATGGAGGAAGTACGCTTGAAGTGATTGTCTCTCGGATGAAACTCAAGAGCCCATCCCTTCGTTTTGTTGTGGCTTCGACCGTTGTCAACAATGCGGATGACATCTTGGCCTGGATTTCATCGCATTCCAGAGGCACCTCAGCCAAGGTGTTGCAGGCGAGTGATTCGTAATAATTTGCAGGAAAAGACCTCTAAATCTGAACGCAGCTTGAAGAGGAACATCGGGCCCGCAAACTTGCGTGCCATGTTGTTGGGGTAGACAGGTACCCTGGCATGAGCCATTACTTATTCACAGGCTCTTTGAATGCACGACTGTTCAATCTGGTCAAGGAGTATGGTGCAGGGCAGCCCGTTATAGTGTTTGAACCCACTCGCGACGGTCAGTGCCCTTATTGTGTGGATGCCAAACAATTGACGCATTTCAGACGTATTCAAAACCACTGACGTACTTGTCCGGGAGTACAACACACTCGAATCACAAAGAGCGACACTTCCATGGACCCGACCCACACAGTACGCCCTCTTGCTGTCCCCTGATACACCACCATTGGTTGACTCTGGTTATCACTCCACACCCAGATCAGGCGTGTTGTTCCAAGACAAGCGTCTTATTGGTATACGCTTCCACCCTGTTTTTGGTGCCGTTGACTGAGGTGCATATAGCACTCACCTCTGCTGCAGTTGGAGTTTATTATAAAGGCATTGACCTGGATGATTGGCGAAAGATCAAGGAGCTGTATACGAATGGCAAGATCCACCTCCTGATCTCCACGCCGGTGAGTTATGTGTCCGCCGTTGATAGATATTCTCTTATCCCTGTTAGAGCCTTGAAGATGATATACGTCAGTGGGACTATCTGGCACTGCCTCACAAAATTCACTTTTCACAGTCGCAATGCTTGTCGTAATCAAAGGAGTTCATACTTGGGACAACCGAGAAGAAGCAGAGTACTCCAACCTCATGCTTATGGAGATGCTTGGGCACGCGGTCAGAACACACTTCTCATTTGATGAATGCCTTGTTGACCCACGATGTAGGGCCAAGCTGGCACTGGTCAGTGTCAGCACTCAGCACAACTTTTGCTCTAATTCATCGCTGTAGGCATTGAGGGCACTGCCGTGATCATGTGCCAGCGAGAGCTTGTCGCAAAGTATCACAATCTGACTCGTATGACGGTAGACTTGGAAAGCTCTCTCCATCGTGATCTCTCCACGCATATCAACTCAGAGGTCTGTATTGGAACCATCACAGACATTGAATCCGCGAAGAGTTGGCTCCGCGAATCTTTTCTGTATCAACGTCTGCACAAAAACCCCGGATTCTACGCAACTGGTCACGACCATTTGTTAACTAGACAAGAGCGTGTGGATGGCATTGTTCTTGCGGCCGTCCAGAGTTTGAAAGACAGACGCTTTATGGTCGAAGACGAAACAAAGATGTTACGCTGTACGGCCTATGGCAAAATTATGAGCAAGGTATTTCAGGTCCTTTGTCCGAATTGCAACCCACGTCGTGACGAGACCGCAGTTCAACATTTGTCAAGCTACGGTAACGTTATGATCCCACAGAAGAGGAACCAGTTTACTCACCCTGTTTATTTGGGCAGATGTTAATTTATTTGGAAGCGCCCATGCAAACAACTCTGCGTCAGCTGCTGGAGCTTATGTGTCAGGGCGATGAGTGAGTACCTATTCCGTTGAAGGCCCTGCTTGTGCTTATCAAGTCAGATTCATGCAAAATAAGCTGCGATATTCGGAGAAGAAAGTAAGTGTGTTCTCACTGTGTTCGTGTTCATGCCGAAGCGACGCGCCTCCAGATTCTGAAAGCCTTGAGCAAAAAAACCGGTATTCGGTTCCCAATGCAGAAGGTTGACACGACAGTAGACAAGACATTCCTCCTTATACAAGCCATCCTAGGGGGGATATCGCTAAATGACCCTGACTACAAGGCTGCTGATTGCAATTTGTACGGGGAGGCATCTAAGATTTTCAAGGAAGCTACAAGATTATCCCGAGGCATGTCAAGGCAAAATACCTCAGATCGCGTACTTGCACTGATATTTTTCATAGCCATCGTTGAAATCGCTATTGTCAAACGGAGCGGGGCTTTAGTTGCACATGGCCTGCAACTGTGAGTTGCGAGTTGCCCCTTGCCATGGATGAGTTTATATGACAAATGTTGAGAAGGATGCGCTGTCTCCTTGCCAAGGCATGGGAAGACTCGCCCCGCGTTTTGCGCCAGGTCAAAGGGTTGGGAGATCAATCGTAATGTCCCCACTTTTCGATTTTGCTGCAAGAACTCATCTCCTGTCATGGCAGGATCAAAGTGCTTGAAGAGAAAGGCATCACCACTATTGCAAAGCTGGGCGTGGTGGACCCCAACTTCCTGGAAAAGGCGAGAACTCCCTTGTGTTTATACTTATCATGGTTGAGACAGAGCATACTAGACGCTGAGACGGCAGCCATCTTTTGGGCGTCAAGTCATCGACTTTGTGAACACTTTGCCTTGTTACTCTGTAGAAGTACCAGAAGCCGAGATCAAGCGCAGTAGTGCACAGCCGGCGGCAGAGGTGAAGCTACTAATAAGGTGTTGGGTCACTAACCCACAGCATCTTGCGTCCAAGTCACCAGATTCCAAGGACTCAGAGAAGTCCAGCGGTTCTGACAACACGACCTCCCTCTTGATCATGTCTTCACAGTATGATTTCATTGATTATCGCCGTATGCAGTGAGTCTTTCCTCACATTCACCACCAAAGACCTACCTTCGCCTCATGGCTGCACCAGGACAAATGCATTCAAGGACGGCCACAAGGACTATATTATTGCCGCGCGACTTGAAATGCCTACCCAAGGCATTCGTATCGTCCTATCCTCGGTATGTCATGATCACATCTGTCCACCATGAGCGTTAAACCAATGTTTTGGATAAGGATAACCACGCCGGATGCCTTGTCCAGGCTGATTATGCAATAGGAGAGCACAGTCTGAAGTATCAAGCGCTGACTGCAGGTAATCTTTCGCCTTCCTTCATAAGGAGAGTTCTGTTGACATTGAAAGAAAGGTGTGCCGTGGAAGCAGTCTGAAACCGATCTTGGTGATGCGCAATTCCCTCGTCGACAGAATGCCAGTGGGAGATACGAATGCAACCACCCCTGCAAAGACAAGTCCAAATGTCGCCATTTGTGGTGAGTTCTGCTTGTGTGCGGTTCTCGAGTTCAACAATCTGACCGAGTCTAGTTGCAAAGAGGGGTTGCTGCTTCCTCCCCAGCTTCCAAAAAAAGCCAAGGTCAAAGAGATTGCAACTGGTTCACGCAAACAGAGGCCCAGCGTCAAAGCAGTACAGGCAACGGGTGTCTTTGAAAAACACCGTGGCAAAACCAATACTGCTCAAGGTTTCCGCATCCTCGATTCCAGTGAGCTTCGGCAAGACTTGTCATCAACTCGTTCTTCCGCTTCCACTGGAATTGCTAAACAACGGGATCGGAACTACGAGTCGCGTTTCACTGACTCTGGCAAACATCCCACTCAAAACACAAACCAACCCACGGTATCACAGAATACAGCATCCGTTGGAGGAACTGTTGTTGGCGCTAAACGTATGATGTCGGCGCTGTCACCGAGCAATGAGGGCGACTATTTTCAGGATGACGTGGAGATCGTTGCAAAAAGGAAGAGACTACTGCCCCAGGACGAGGGTTCTCCAGCCAGGCGCGCCCCTCCGGATGCCGCCTTTACCTCACCTCTATTCCTTCGTGGTGGTGGTCATGATGATGAAGTCCCCCTCTTTCTTCCATGCGACGACGACGGCGAAGGTGCCACGCCTGCCTTTGTTGCAAGTGACAACAATGGCGAGGAACAGATGCAACAACCAGGTTTACTCGATGACATATTGGATTGGCTCGATGGTAAATGCGATTAACGAGTGGAAAAGGAGCTCAGGGCGATTCTCTTTCCTGTGCTTGGCCTCGACCATGCATTGGACGATTTTGCATACCCTTGTGATTATGTAGACAGATTAATCCCACAATGGTTGAGGCCTGCCTCGCGGAGCACTTCAGTATGCAATGTGTTGAATGGCAAAAGTGTATTCCAACTGCGAACATTCCAGCAGAAAATATATTCTCTGAGGCGCCAATTCTAGCTGTGAGCTACAAGGCGTGTAACTCTCCGTCTGTCAGAGACCTCAGTACGGATCTCTGTGATCCTCTAGGATGGACGGTGCCAACCACATAGTGGCGACTCTCCTTCCCCGTCCCTTTCAGAAACCTTGGCTTGCCATATAGGCCCAAGAAATCCTTGGGGATCGTACTGCTTTCACAGCATCCACGGCGGTTGGGGTTTCGGTGGGCAGGCACTCTACACCTTGCCCATCCGAGCATGCCTTTGGATAGACGGTGCCAACCACACAGTGGCGACTCTCCGTCCCCGTCCCTGTCAGAGACCTTGG
>JANDKE010000384.1:0-26466 GCA_027627275.1 Coprinellus aureogranulatus
ATGTGATTTGATTGCTTTCTAATACATTTTTCTAATGTGATCTGTCCTTTCTCAATTGTCTCTACCTTCTTTCCTTTCCCTCTTACCCTGTCCATCGTACAGAACCCGTCATATTCGCTCTAATCCTAATCGTCGCCTTCGGGGTGCTTTCCGTTCTGCCCCTGTCTTCTGTTCAATATGTGGAGAGTCTATCAGGGATGATGGTCTGCCTCTTTCTACTGTTGCCTTCTGTATCTCCATATCTCATTGAACGTCACACCAGATCACTGTCATGGTCTACGGCACTCTCATTTTCAGATAATGCCTGCGGAGCTTGTAGAGGCTTTTGCCAACTCCTGCGACCCTGATTCCCTGTTCACACTTGGAAACACCTGCCGACACATGCAAGACATTGCTTCTTCCCTTTGGCTTGCAAGAACCATCCAATACCTTGGCCGTTTTGGATTCCAACTTCCTTCCCATCCTTCCCTGCCATCTGGACCCATCCACTTTCTCCGACGCATGACACGTGTGTATGGCCTCATTGCTGGACCTGGCCTCCTGGAGATATTGCATCCCAGTTCAGTGGCTGGACTGCAGGCCGCAGGCTTTTACAACAGGTTGGAAATGCATATTCCAGGGACCTATGATGCGGTGGAGGTTGCAGAGGAAGAACTTACCAGTGCAGGGTACCACCTTCAACAGGTTGCTGTTTCTCCCAGGGCTGTAAACCGATTTGCAGATCTTGTCCTGGGTTATTCTCAGTATGGGCGTACCCTGCAGCGTATCTACCACTGGGCTAGGACTTTGGAAAACGGGATATGCCAGGAGTGTGTGGTGTTTGTAGGAGAGTCCTTCTACTCAGGGCTGCCTTCAGTTCTTGAAGAGCCTTGCACGCTCTTCATGAATTATATCTATAACGGCAAGATCCATGTGCTCTACCCTGACTTAACATTTGCTCGTCAGGGTCTTATCAACAGGACGACATTTGGATTGCAGTTGGACGACAATGATTGTTGGGATGAAGGATGGTTCAAGAAGCCTCTCTCGGTATCAGGGTTTGACATTGTTGAATCTCTTGATCAGCTTGAAGACCATGTTAACCATCGGTGCTATCATGATTCATCTTGTCCTTCTCGGAACCGCACGGAGATGGATGGATGCAACAGGGTGATCCCTTTCTATAACTTTGGTCTTGAACCAATCCACGTTCATGTTTCCTGGACTTTGAAGTGTGCAACCTCATGCTTGGGACCAGGTGCCCTCTGGTCTGTTACGAGGGTTTACGTAAGTAAGACTCGTTCTTTTAAGCGGGCTTTTGTCCCGCCAGGATTTGACAGAAAAATCAGCACAACGTGGACCTTTTTGATGGCATCTTATTATCCCATCACTTTCCATTGTTTTTCCCCATCACTTTTCATGTTTTCCCATCACTCTTCTTATCTCCCATCATCCTGCTTATCTCCCATCAACAGCTCTATGTACACAACTGTGTGGGTGTGCGCAAGTATGTGGGATGTGTGCGTGTGTGCGGAATGTGCGCAAGTGTGTGGGATGTGCAAAAGTGTGCAATATGTGCATTTGGGTGCCTACATGCCTTTATTGTTGCCAATNGTCTATGANGTATGCTGAGCGCTCCATGATTTTGGATGTNGTTATGTTACGTCATAGTCACCAGTGTGTTTCATTCCCATACATAAATTGATGATAATNCATGAAAGTAATTTATTTGAAAAAGTNTNGCACACGTGTGTGATATGTGCATCTGTGCCGATATGCTCTTTGTTGCCACCAGTCTATGACGTACATTGAGCGCTCCTTGATTTTGGGTGTTGTTATGTTACATCATAGCCACCAGTGTATTTCATTCCCATCAAAGTTGATATAACACACATTTGAACACAGTCATTTATACCCATTTTGATGCCATCAATCTATGACATACCCTGAGCACTCTTTGATATTGGGAGTTGTTATGTTACATCATAGTTCTATTTTTAGAACACATTTTCCATCATATCTTTTTTTGATATCACATAGCTTTTGCTCCACTTTCACATCACTACATTGATAACATCATCAACCTATGACACATAGGCTGTTCCCTCATCTGATGGGAGGAACACTCTATGCGTCATGAGTGCCATTTGCAAGGCTTCACTCAAGTAAGACTTTCAAGTGGGTTTTGCTCACTGGGATTTGACAGAACTGTAGCTCCTCGTTATTACTTTATGATATGATTGATGAGTGTGTGTAGTATGTGCAGTGTGCGCAGTGTGTGTAGTATGTGCAGTGTGTGCAGTGTGCGTAGTGTGCGTAGTGTATGTAGTGTGTGCAAAAGTAATCAATTATTATCTGATGCCATCAAACTATGACAGATAGGCATTCCCCTCCATCAAATGATGGGACTACCTATATGTCATACTTTGATGGCATCAAAAGCAGCCGTTATATGTGGGCTACAGTGATACTAGTAATACATTTTTACATTGTGCAATGCTATTACGAGGGTTTACGTAAGTAAGACTCGTTCTTTTAATGCGGGCTTTGCCCACCAGAATTTGACACTTAAAAACCAGCCATGTGGACATTTTGATGGCACCTTATCTCCCATTACTCTGCATTTTTTCCCATCACTCTTCTTATCTCCCATCACTCTGTTTGATCAATTATCTGATGGCACAGTTTTGCCTGCTTCTTTGATCCCTCCATGTTGCACACTCATCATGTTCATGACCATTCTCACCGTCGCTACATCTGTATCCCAGTGTTGTATGCACTTACTGTATATAGACTGCAGCAATGTGCAAGTGTGCGCAGGTGTGCGTAGAAGTGCGCAGGTGTGCATAGATGTGTGCAGGTATGCATTGGTTAAAAGGGTGGTCTTTTGCTATATATCACATGTGTGTCCCTCACTTTATGTTAGTGCTCACTCACCTTGCATTGGTGCCAAGCTGGCATGTATTCTCAGTATAGAGGAGTAAAAACTCTCTACATAAGAGCAGATAAGTTGCAGTTCACACCGCAACCTTGTTGCAAAAAAGCAAACACTGTAATTATATTACAGTTATCCTGTCAGGCTAAAATAGCAATAAGCAGATCTTTATGCTGATTTTGGAGCTCTGCTTCTATAAGGCAAAATTTTATAGTACACTGTTTCTGCTCTACTTTCTTATGCTCTCATGACCACAGCAATATTATTAGTTTCTGATTTTTGGGTCATGCAATGCCATCAATCTATGATGCATAGGCAGTCCCCTTTATTGATGGCAGGAACTGTCTATGTGTCATAGATGCTATATTTGATGCCATCATTCATATTGTGATAAGCAAAATAATGGCATGAGTGAGGATTGAACTTGTGTCCTGCTAGTAATATATCATACAACATATTCCATTACACTATATAGTCTTTGATATAGAAGAGATTCCAACTATAACATCCAACTTGAAAAAAGGAATTGAGCTTTCATTTATTAGATAGCTATATAGTGTGTTTGTTTATATGAAAATTTCCTACTAATTGCTTTGTATATGTTTCATGAGGTTATGTCAGAAATACCATAGAAACGTAAACCCAAGTATTGCCATGCAAAGCAATGGCCCACTAAACACAAGTTCAAAGTCCATAGGTCTAGTTGACAGTTCCGGCATGTCCTTAAGAGGGTCACCGGTGATATTTCTGACGATGCGAAACTTCTGGTCTAGAGTTCCCAATACTGGTTTGACTTTGTCTGCCACCTTCTTGTATTTGGTTCCAGACGAGACACCCTTGACTTTGGCTTTCGCCTTTTTTGTCCTGAGCCGAACCCTCCGGAACCACCTTTTTCGCTGTTGACGCACTGTAGAACTCGTTTGGCTGTACCCGCTCGTAGTTCTTGCATNTGCGTCNGTANCACCTCCANAGCTTGTCTAGACCTCTCATCTAATCCGTCTGTACTTGTGCNGGCCGCCTGTAGGTANGCNAACTNTAACTCTTNTTCTCGAAACGACTGCGCGTCTGGCTTTATAGCATGAGTGACATANGTCTCTCCNGTCANTGCGTCGTATTCAATGACCAAGCCGACTTCTCCCTGATCTTCAGAGATCAGATCCTCGAGGCGCGAAAATTCCGGTCCTTTAGATTNAGCAATTCTCTTTCGATATTTGGAGGAGGCTTTCCCCTAGGATAGGTCGCNAGAGTCACTTTCTTACCCGTGTTAGGGTCTTTAATAGTAATCATCTGCTCCCCAGTCACTTGGTTGGATACCTCACTAGACATCGCNACNTCGAAGGGTCTCCNTAGGAGAANNTCGTACGCNGGCCTCCGAATAATGTGNAGTTGTATNTACGCNAGCACACCNCCGAAATCGAATTCTACATTTCTNGCTAGACCTAGAGTTTTCTCCATAGAGCGGTTNGCCGATTGCAGGTGTATAACNACGTCGGGNTCCCATGAGATNCCTAGGTTCCTNGCGACNTCCGCATCNATAGAGCAAATCTGNGAGCCTGTGTCNAGTAAGACTTCAGCTCGCCCNGATCTCGCTATATGTGGGTACACCGTCCTCAACGCTACCGACTCTCGGGCCACTAATATTGGTCGAGGNTCTTCTCCTTCCTCTAGAGAGTTTAGGTACTGTTCGACCGGGTCTAGNGCGAGCATAGGATCCATCNGGTACTCCNTCCACGCCTTCTGCTACAATNAACTGAGCGATTGGGAGGTCCTCCAGACCCATGTAATTGCCTTCGAACTCCTGGACGTCTAGTCCTTCTGTCTCGGCTTCCTCCAGCAGGTTACACATNCGNAGCGCTTGGTCCTGCTTTTCGGCGGTCATCAAGTCGACCAANGCCGTCAATTGGTACTCNAGGTCCGATTGCTTATTNCCTACTGCTACTTTCCTCTTAGTTATCATTTTTCTTAAATATTCCCTAGCNTGAGGAGAGATGCTCGCGAGGTCCTTGAGACTAGTCGTGAACTTCNCGTTTAATAACTCCTCTAGGATGCGTCTAGTCGATTCNTCTTCCTCGATCGGNGCCTGTCGTTTGAAAGCNGGGGCTCNCTTCTCTAGACTCGGAAGGGGTTGACGTTCCTTGCTGTCGCTCTTTTTCTGAGTNGACAAAGGTCCTTTCTTGTAGGATGCCGGCAAAGGAGGTACCATGACATATGGTCTGTCAGGTATCTTCCTTGGGACTGTCCCCCCAACTTCCGCTTCTTTGTCCNCGAACCTCACACCTTTCGCAGGCTGCTCTATTACTCTCGACGTCTTTCTNGGNNAGTCTCTNCTATAATCATCCTCATCATCGGTTACTTCTTCTACTGTGGTTTTCGGGTTGGACTTTTTCTTAGCCTCAGGTCTAGCCTTTCNGCGAGACGTCGAGTCCTTAGTCGCGGCGGNAGAATCCGTCCTCGGACTTAGTGAAAATCCTCAGCGTTCTCTTCAGCATGCTGTGGGTTCGCTCGGGTCGCTACAAACTGGGTGCGAGTCATCGCAGACAGGAACTGCTCCATAAGCTGGTTCGTCTTGCTCTGCTCCTTGTGCAGCCGGTCCATATTNTCCCAAGGGTCCCTCTGAACAGGCTGAGTGGTTGGCTGCTGACGCGCGACCNGCGCTTGTTTAGACGCGCTCATTTGAGCGATCGCATCNGTTAGGTGCCTAATATCGTNGCGCGTTGCCCATTCCGACTCTGGCNCCGTTCCTACATGGTACTGACTATGCTGCTCCCAATCTCCNTATCCNTGGAAGTTCTGGGACGTTCCCATGGGGCAAGTCCTCTCAACTACGTCTTTCAGTAATTCTCCTGGTCTAGCGATAACTCGACGACCGTCTNGAGACNAGAANGTTCCCAAAGGATCGTTACGGATCCTTCCCTCNTGGATATGCTTTTGGCGGTCAGGANACACGCACTCATGTAGTGTCCNGTTTCGCCGCAATAGNANCAATTGTTATTATTTCCAAAGGGAGGGGGTCTCGGTTGCCTTGCTTGAGTCGCGACAGCGAAATTGTGCGGCTGTCTCAGCAGGATCTCAAACTTCTCTTTCGTGCTCTTAACGTNGTCTAGCAGAGATTGCATTTCGTTGGAGTGCTCCTGGAGCTTCTGGTCNAGTATNGTAGTGAAACGNCCTGCNAGCTGCTCTAGNTCNGGTTCCTGCTTAATACNGACTTGGACAGTATCTTTCTTAGCTGGNGTCGACTCGTCGCGCATCTGTTGGATGGCTCGATCCGTCGTCCTAGCTTCGACTTCCCATCCTTCTCCTTTTGGGCGCGATCCCATTCCTTCACTGCTTCGCTCAGGGTTGTAGNAGGATGGTCCNCCTCTAGACTCCCTGTTGCCGAATCTCTCCTGGAACTGGGTCTTCCTGCGNATATACGCTTCAGTAACCTCAGCGACCTTCGTGTACGTCAGGTCTAAAAGTCCNTAGACATCTTGTAGTCCTACTTCCTTTCCTAAGGCTTCCCAAATGCGTTCCTGCATGAAATCCCCAAACGTTCCTATGAACAACTCGACTAGCTCTCCATGACTAGTTTCCCTTCCAACGATTTTCTCTGCTTCCGCCCNGAAGTTCAGNATGAACGCTAGGACGTCCGCGCTATCATTCGAGGTCAAGGGTCTATACTGATTACAGAGTTGCCTAATCCTCTTGAGTCCTCCCCGNTGCTCACTGAGAGCGTTAGGGTGGAANCTCAGGATCTCGGTCTTGAACTCCTCATAAGTCCCAGTCCTCCATTTCTTCATACTCTTCCAGACGGTCTGAGTNTTGGAATCTAAATAGTGAACGAGGATCATCTTCTTGACGCGATCGCTCTCGACACCATTCTGAGCCATAATCTCTTCACATCCTTTAATGTAGTCCAAGATACCCTCTTCGGTATATCTAGGCTTGTTATTCGCATACGACGCAGGGAACAATTTCGGGTCGGTAGGCAAGGCCTCCGCGCCCTCCATATGAGTCTCCGGGTCTAGCGGGTTTGGGTTTGCAACGTCCGGCATGGTATTAAGCTGTTTAGGCTTTCTACGACTACGCTTGTTTTTGCCTCTGGGGCTAGAGTTCGTGGATGTGGTTTGCGAAAGCGACGATTCGTCACTCGAGGAACTGGAAGAATTGCCTGAAGGCGAACGTCTTCCTGATTGCTCAGGTAACTGGGGTCTACTTTCTGGTATCGGTAGGAGCGCTAGTGCTGCTCTCCTTACGAGTGGTAATTCTCTGTTGTTTCGAGGAACCGAAGTTGCTCTAGACGACGCTCCGGTAGGTGGCGCTGAAGTAGCTCTCGCTTTCTCAAGTGACTTTGTGAGTACTCGCTTTGCCGCAATCGAAGTGGTCGCGGTTTGGGCTAGTCCCTTTGAGACGGTACTCGTAGAGATTTGACTCCTTGGTTTNCCGAAGCTTAGCGGCGGTACGGTTCCTGCAGCTCTAGAGTTGGCAGTGGTCCTAGGGGTAACTTTACGAGGTGAACTCGCAAGTAACTTGACTTTTGCCTTCTCTTCTGAGGCTTTCTTTGGAGGCGCTACTTCTTTCGAACTAGCTCTTCTTTGAAACGCTCGCGCTCGCTTGACTCTTAGGGTTCGAACCAGGTGGTGCAAAATGAATTTTGAATTCTCTCTCGGGTACAACGTTCTCTAGAGCTTGACTCTCTAAGACTCTCTCGAAGACGCGTAGTAAGCTGATCTTCTAAAACTATCCCCCTCGCGGTGGGCTCCAGATGATGCGGGTGCTACGGGCTAGACGTGAATCCAACCTCTAGACAACAACCAACAACCAACCCAAAACACCTAACCACTTCACACTACACTCAAAGATAATAGGATTTATTTATATACGCGTACGAGAGTACGGGCAAGGGTGTTGGCTATAGTCACAAGGTGTGAACAGACTGCTAGACGCAACAAGACGCGAGTGCGAAGGGGGAACGTAGAGATCCTCTAATCGACTTCAAGCGTAGGCTTAAGGAACCAAGTCACTCAAGGGCTTCAAAGACACAAGGCAAGTTCAAATTCAACACAACACTTCAATTGACTCTAGACTTCAACTATCACAACAATACGACTTTCGCTTTAGATAGAGACAACGCAATTCCGTCAAGTTCCAATTCAAACGCCGAGCTTCACCCGCGCGCTATCAAAACCAACAGTTATGCTCCAAGGTCTACTATGATTTATTCGGGTACATGGGCACAGGTTTTATACTCTAGACATTGCGCACGGACCACAGATTTCGTGAGAGAAAATTCAGAGAACTAGACAGGAGTAGAGAGAGATCGAGACAGGAGTATGTAGAGATAGTGAGACGCGAAAAGAGAAACAAGAGGAAATTGTTAAGCGCGCGTTGAAGCGCGTGTAGATTAGATGGTGGCGTTGAAGCCATAGTAAATCCCGATCAGTGATTGCTCACCATACGGCTCCTACGCTCGCTTACTCTCGGTATGTTATTTCCGACTGCCCGGAGAAGTCTAGCCGTCGCTTAACAGCTAAGCGCTCAGGAACGGATGACATAGTTCGGGCGTGATCGCCGTGCCGTCTAGGCTAGGATGTCACCGTCGCGACCTCCTATCTCGTACTCTCGGTTCGGGTCTCCAATTCCTCATGCTCTACGTCGCTTGGAACGAGTGGACACGCGCCCGTATCTTGGTGCTACGCCTCCTATCTCATTTCCCCTCAACCCTAGGTCTAGACTCGCTTGGCTCTCTCGGCATCTCATTTCCCGATGCGCGCGCTCTATTCTCGGTCCCGTGCCTGGGCATTGTCCTATGGTTGATCTAGCCGAATGCTGCGCACGCGATTGCCACTCGCTACGTCAGTCGCCCTTCGAAGCGCCCGATCGGTCTAGACGCGTTCTCCCGAGTATTGATATCAATCTCGAGTTAAGCGCCCACTCCCGATCGTACCTCGGAGCCATTCTAACTCTAGCCATCGAGCCGGACTAGCTCATGGCTCCTATTCCCCTAGACAGTGCGTACGAGAGTAGTTAGGTTCGCAATACAGAGTTTCTGTGTAGAAATCGCGAATTTTTATGGGTAGCCCGGTAGCGGGCGTATCATCGATAACGCCATTATCGCAACGGAGGGGATGGCTAACCATACACGTCTTTCAGCTCATCTCCATCTTCTGCACCGCCAGAAGGGTCGACACGCCCACGGAAAAGGGTCCATTCGAATGCAGGCCATGAACAGCTTATGTTGGATCACAGTAGTATGGCAGGGCTGACGGATGTACAGTCGTTGGAGAGAGAGCCTAAGCGACCTAGGGTGCACCTCCACAGCAACTTGATCTCAAAGACAAAGGAGATGATCATTCCGCAGGTAGGTACAGCCTAGGCTTGCACATTGCCTCTACTGACTGTGGATTGATCGCAGGGGGTTTCAATAAGATTGTCGATACGCTTCACCAGAACTCGGTTTCCATAATCGGGATGTCTGAATTGCAGGAACAGATGGAATCCCATCTAAGTATACAAGATTCACAAGGTGACGCGTTAGCTTCAACCGTCGCGTTCCCGATAATTTATCTGATCGTCTATAGACGTAGAAGTGGTTCAGGAAGCAAGAGGAATTCCAGAAACGAGGCGAATGGGGAAAGGTACACGGCCGCCACTAGTCTACGCCGCTGAGAAACGCTCATTGAGACAGGTCAAGGCTGGAGCGAAACAGCATGGTTTGGTGGTTCTTCACCGTTGTCCGGCGTTCATCTGCCGTCTACCAGTTCCCGACGCTCGGAAGAGTTCAACATGCCGGGATCATTTCCCTTTGAGCCAAGTGAGTCGAACCTAGGAAGCAAGATCGTTCCTGCAGGTGCTTATACTGTTACTGTCGCGTCCCCGAAGAAGCGAAGCAGTGCCATTGAGTCCGCGAACCGTGGTATTCAAGGCCATACCATGAACGTAGATTCGGACCATGACCAGGAAGTCCAAAGTACGCTCCATGTTCCTTAGCGCTTCGCACGCCGCATACTTATAGTCCCCTGGCTTCACAGAATCCCACCACGAGGTCGAAACGCCAGGCCACATTCCTAGCGAGAAAGGACGAGAGGCCCCGAACCCGTCTCCATCGACTGCCTCAACTACACTTGAGGCGAAGAATATTTCCGATTCTTCACAGATGAATGCATCGAAGGAGACACCTGCAGATTCACCTTGTCCAGGGTCTTCCTGCCCGCCGATGGACGATGCTGAAGCAAAAGACCACGGCATGATACCAAGCCGGCTGTCCAGGATCAAGGAGTCACAATCTACAATAGCAGAATGGGACATGGAAATGCGGCCAGATGAGGGAATGCCTTCTGATAGGGCTGCGCCAGAGGGCAGTCAAACGAAATTAGGAACAAGTGTCGATCTGACATCGTCAGCAATTCCTTCAGGAGCGCCCAGCCAATACCCCCAACACTATGACAGTGATGAAGATACATGCCCAGTACGCGCATTCCACCTTCCAAGCGTCGCTGCCCGGGCGCGTTCCACAGCGGTGTTGGCAAGCATCTGCGATTCGGAAAGTCCTACGGGATCATCCCATCTCTCGGATTCAGAAGGGGAAATGATGGTTTTCGCGAAGCCTGTGCCAGTGGTGAAGCAGGGCGGAGGTGCATGTCAAATTCGTTGTCACCGAGGGCAGCCAATCGGAAGATGATGCACTCGTCCTGCCGTATCTATGGCCTGTCTTGCGGGAGAGGAGCATCCGTCCTAAGTCTATCTTTCAGGGTGATGACCTGCACCTACGCGAAGAGAAAGACAGGGAATACAGTACATCAGCAACGCACAGCAAGAGTCCAGCAGTATCATCCGCTTTTAACCAACTGCGTCCACTGGAATATGCCCATTCAGACAGCGAAGAGCTCGTGCCGCTCACTGCAAACCCGCCAGTGTCCGTCAAGGCTCGCGGCTCAGTTGTCCTTGCACATACACACATCTCGAGCGTGGCCCAGTCTCCGTCCACCTCGACTGTTGGGTTGGAACCCGAATCTCGGCAAGATCTATATCCACCTGTCGACCTCATTGACGAAAATGGGCTCGTCCCCCTGGACGCCGCTCTACCCGCCATAGCGCACTTTATCCGTAGCACAGAGGGTGGCGATGAAGGTTTGTATATTTCCTATAAGCGAAGGGCGACTAATCGTCATATTATCAGCATTCGATGCGGACACTGAAGACAATATCGGTAGCGGTAACATTCGAAGGTATTGTGGCCGGAGTACGTCGTGACCATCACCTTGGATATGACCCTGGAACTTACCTCGCATTGGCCCAGGAACAGGCGTATCACTTGTCGCTGCGGCGTTGGCGGGGGAAGGTACTCGGGGAAAACGTGATGGAAGATCGCACCGGGCATCCGTGGTCTCCCGCCGGAAGATTGTCGATGATTATGTCCCTCCGCCAGACCCCAAGATCGGCGACCCATTAGAGGATGGTCACGTCAGCGGGCCCGCAGATTATGATGGAGGCGAAGCGCAGCCTGTCCCGGCCGGCATACCCGGCGGAAATGGCTACAGCTACGAAGTTTGGGCAGAAAGGGATGCTCGTCTCAATGGCGATATGCATCGCCTAAGCAGAATGCGTATGTTTGTTCTTTGCTCTTCTTCCACGAAATACGCTAACTACGGGTGGACATTCCCCAGTCAAGCGGAAGGCAGATAAGGTACGTCTGCTGAGCACGAGCAGTGTGGTTCTTACTAACCCAGTGTTCCTTCCTGGACTCACCTTTTGCCAACGATAATCCGTATACCTACGTCGTCGGACCGCACCGGTGACGCAATGGGTACTGTTATACTATCAGTGCCATCGCAAGTCTACCAGGGCTGGCCAGGTAGATGGCGAATGTCAAGCCGTACCTCAGCCGTCCATCCCTGTCCAGTTGGGAAAGAGATCGGTATCTTCATCAATAGTTCCGCGTTGCGGAAAATCTAACGGAGGCGTTCGAACGGGAGCTACCGTGGCTCGCCAACCCCAACTCGAAGTAGTAAAATTCGTCTACCCTTCAAGAAACGTGTACTCAACCTGTTCGCAGCAGCTACTTCAATCGGCGGCGGAGCCCTCTCAGAGTGTAGGATCTGACCTAGAAGTTAGTCGCGTCTTGCGTTCAATGATGGATCTTTCTGAAATTTCTTAGCTTGGGGCTATGATCCGCGAAATATACCGAGCGCTAGTCCTAGGCCCGGCCCAAAGCTCCCAAGCTGTAGGTCCTTTAGAAGAGTCGTCCTCGTCAACCTCTGAAGAAGAAGAGCTACCTAAAGTTGAAAAAGTCGGTCCCAATGGCCGTGGTGCCGATAAAAACATTCTTCAGGTACCGTTCCACGCATTTGCTCATGTTTGGGGGTTAATCATGGAGTCCCTACCAGGCCAGAATACGGGAGCATATGGCTCAAGCTACCAAGCGCCTCCCGAAAGGTCCTCCGAAGGGCAGCAAGCCGATACCTTACGTCCTCGGTTGGGCAACGAATAGAAGAGACACTCAGTGTCAAATTGAAACAGATGAAGAAGGCGACGAAGTCCAGTTCTGCTTGGCAGACACATCCAAACTCGCTGCCGAACAAGTTAAAGCGGTTCACCTTTGGAACGATGCGAAGATAGCAAAACTAGTTCCCATGTTTCTACGAAGGTACCCGGAATATAAAGGCAAAGAGAAGGAAATTAGGAGGAGAATGAGTACTCACTTTCGACATCTCAAAAATCTATATCGCATATACAGGATCGGCGGGATTGATTCGGATGGCGCCGTCCAAAGTAGGATGCAGAGTAACTCTCGCCAACGCCGAATGAACGTTGGTCATCTTCCTTGTGCATCACGTTCTGTCGCTAACTTCGAATGACGACAGCGATACTGGCGTCGCGTTTTCTCCGCGTTAAAAAACAAAGAGAAATTTCCTCAGACGGCCGTCTTCTACGACATCATGGCCAACAGACTTACTTGGAGAGCTTGCAGTGGCGACGAAGAGGATGACGAGATATGCCAGATCACGGGAAAGAATCGGCATATCATCACCACACTCAAATGGCTGTCGGAAGAAGCGAGGGACTGGATGCGCCAACTCGATTGGATTGACCTATGCAGGCGCTTCCCTGACGGCCAGCGTTCTACATCGGGAAACTTCCCTGATCCGCGCTACGATCCTCGAGATCTGCCGGAACGTGAAGCTTGCCCTGAGCGCTTCAACAATGGTGTCATCAAGGGCTTGCCTGAAAATTTCTATGACGAAGATTGGCTTGTAGGTGTCGACAGGGACGCACTCAATATGCAAGGCTCCATTGACTTGACATATCCCCCTGAGCTGGAAGCGTAAGCTTTCCCATGAGTTCTTTTGCTCACCCAGTCTGACCACACTTGTCTGTAGCATGGCTACCGCGGGATCGAAAATCAAGGACAGGCGCACACCTCCGCATTTCCCGAGAGGATTCCACATCGTATACTAGATTTCGTGACGACGGAGAAATGTCGCAGTGTATACTATATTCCTTCACCTTACCAGTTTCATTCACGTCCCTGTTCCTGATACCCTCGTCGAGCGAGCTACCATTGGGCTGCTCGTCAAGAACCACGCAAAGCTTACCTTTGCCCAGCTGAGGGACGCCGCTACCCAAAGAAGAATACTGAGTCAGCGAATAGCATCTTGGCTTCCTNTNCGGAAAGGACGCTATGTTGAGGTGCTGCTAATGACATGTTGTCCGCCACCGATTAACTAAGGGAGCTCGATCAGACCTGAGGCCTGAGGATACTGCGACATGACTCGATTGACTTCAGAGTAGATTCCGCCGTAAGTAGTATTTTGTGAATGTGGAAAGGATTGCATATGAGACAAGGGGGCACGGCTGAACCTTGCATGCGCGAACAGTGCCACAGAGGATGGTTTGCTCGAGCGTTCGAATCCAGCTCGAGGCAAGGCTGAGCGCTATGTGGAAGCATTGGCGTAACAGAGGCAATATGCGCCCAAATTGATATATTGCAGAGGCAAGTACGTGCATATCCGGGCATAANNGAGATGCNAGGAGAGGAACACGACAAGTCCTAACCCGATCCAGGCGTAGGGCTTGCCCATACTTCTCCTTGTACCGACCTGATTCGTGACAGGCTTCTTTTTTCATTACCTTGCAATTCCCCTGGCTTCGTTTCGCCCTGAGGTCGTGGGGCAAGCATATCAAGAATTTGTCGACAAAACCCATCCGGTGTTCCAGCTTGTTCCCCCTACGTTTGCCAACCCTGCCAGAACCATCTACGACGTCTTGAATCAGCCAAATCTCAACCATAAAACTTTCTGGGACATATACTCTGCGATGCTTGATCGAGTGGAGGACGGGATTTGCACTGGTGCAATACCAGGTGCCGTGGTATGCGAGTGGGCCGACGGGGTTTTGAAGGAAGCGAGGGACGACGATAAACGCGAAGCTGAGGCTGAGGAGTCTCGACTCTCGAGGGGCCCCGGACCTGTTCGCTGACCCAACCCGTCCGCCCCTAGGATTCGTCATCGTCGACAACGGGGAGCCAGGGCCTCTTATGGCCGACTTTCCAGATGATGAGGACAGTGATGAGGAGGAATGGATTGCCTAGTAGATAGTGTCTCAATAGCGACTCCAATGCATTCATGTTTCTCTGCTTACCATTCCTCGGTGAAGGCGAGTCACGAAGCTGGTATGAACTCTGATCTGACCTCGTCCCTACACCCTCTGCCATCTCTCTATGGATTACTGTGAGCATTCAGTAAACGGTGCGCTGATGAATTGTGCGCACATGTGTTGGGATACATCCCTGAATAGAGCAATAACCATGGGATCGTAGTCGATGGCGTCTCCTAGCGTGCTAGGTTCGCCTGAACCGAGGGCCAAAACAACGTTGGACTTGAAGTTCTAGGAGACGACACTGAATGCGGAGAACGCCATTGGCTGTGGTGACGAGGCCAGAGAAGCGCTAACCAGCTGTCATTGAGAGGGCATCCTGCAAGTCCTCCTGCCGAGCGGGGTCGCGATACGGGTGAGCGAGGAGGTGAGCGAGGGAGGCGCCCAGGAAGAAGAGATCGAGGGTGACATGTTCTTGACTTTCACTTGTAGTCTTGCAGAAGGTCGGTGTTTGGATGGAAAAGGTAGTCCACTGTCCTACACAACCACAGGTCACTGGTCAGTATGAAACCCAGCTCTGGTAGGGTCAGAAAACAAGCATACACGACTCGGGTCTTCTGAATAGGTACCAGTAGCTGTGATATCAGCTTCAAGAGCACAACTTGAACGCGACTTCGTAGCGATTGACAGAGGACCCGGCGTAGAAGTTGAAGAATAGTGATTGGGTGACCGATCGAGGTAGTGAGGAGGTAGGCGTAGGTGTATTTTCGATTGCCTCGGGCATGCCTAACCCTTCCTGATCCACGCCGATGGTCCAACTGCCCTCAATTGCCGCTGCTTTTGGAGGTGATGTATTGGTGGTGTCCCTCGAAGGGAAATCAGGAAAGGAACACCAAATCTTGTGTCTTCACTCAGAGAGGCGTAAGAACCCTTTGTTCCCATGGAGCGTCCAAGCACCCCCAAAACGACATAAGAGAGCGGTCGCAACATACCTCCCATCTTCAGTAAACCGATTCGACCCAACAACACCAATACGGCCTATAACGCATCCAATCGAGCCCTTTCCGCCCTTACTGTTGCTGCATGTAGCCCCTGACTAGCTTGAAGGGGCAGGTTTATGGTCTGGAGTCGTGGGTATGGGTCACTTTGCACCTGAGGTCGAGGGGAAACATTGCTTCCTGGCTCCAGGATGGCGGATCCTTATGAGAGGCCTGAACAGCAGAGGCGCCTACGTTTGGTAGGGCTCAGTAGACGCGGCTTGTGGGAGGGTGTAGTAGCATGAAGAAATGTGAGCTGGCGAGAAAGGAGCGATGGGCGCTTAAGTCCGCTTACCCTGCATCCCGTCAGTCCCACGCTCAACGGTTTCAATTCCAGGTTGAGCACGGCGATCCCACTTGAGGGTTCTTCAACCATTATATCTCACAGAAGCTCAGCTGTACAATACACGAACAATACCCGGCGTCCTTGAGGTAGACTACATGTGTTGGAAAGTTGGGAAGTGGCTCATACTCGAACACCCGACCGCTTACCGACATCTGTGACGCTTGTGTCACAGAGCGCCAAAGGTCCTCGCCGGGAATGCGTGGCAGAGCGTCGCTAATCGCAAAATACTGATGATCATTGAGCGTGCCACTCCCGCATTCCATAGCACCGCCGTCGCGGACGTAGGTGCGGATGGGGAAGGGAAATGAAGCACAAACAGTTGTCGGGGAAGTGTCGAGAATGCTGTGTCCGCCACGCGTGTTCATCTTCGACTGCCGTCGATGACACCGGCAGGGGAATGTCAAGAATATTCATGTGTATGTGAGTTCATGGCCACCACCGCCCGCTGGTTTGCGCTGTGCTGGTGCCGATAGACAGCTGCTGGGTCGCACGAGCTCATGGAAGACCACCAGGAACATACTCGGAGGCGAATGGAGAAAAGGTCGGCGCTTAGGTTCCCCAAAAGAGGGGGGGAGCGGACCTGCTCGCTGGAATGCTGGACTGCGATCGTCCCTGGGTCGCACTGTGTTCATTGGGGGGTGGTAAACGTGCTCGAAGAATGCGGGAGCTGCCTTGGGTTTGCTGCGGAGAGCCTAAGCTTGAGGGCGAACACGCGTCCGTGTGTGCGACCTCGAACTCGGTACGTCTTCTCTTGTGCTTGGGTTGTGGCGGCTCCAGTATGTCGTCTTATTTTAGTAAAACTAGGATGTTCCAGTGTTAATATTTGTGAGAAAGAGCGACAGAGGTCTTACCTAGCTTTTCCACCTTGTGATAACCCTCCACTTCGACGTTGACGCCGTTTTGGATCGGCCCAAAGGGTTCAAATTGGAGTGCAATGCTGAGTCAAGTAATCGGTGCGACGAAATCCAAGCCAGTCGTGGGGACCCCGTTGTTCATAAAGATAGCCGGGTCATCCAGAGGAAGTCCGGAACAGCGTAGCAAACTATTGGAAGTGTCAGCCAGCCCACTGCCTCGGGCGTCCAAAGATTTGCGTGGGGAAGCTCCTGAATGGGTCAAAGCGCGGCATATGAGCCTTAAGCTACAGACTCACACAGCAGATCCAGGGATGGTCACAGTTCCGATTCAGGAGTCGCAATGTGAGGTGGTCTGTCCTCGCAGACGTGTATGCTTGGTCGATGAGCGTCATCATCGTTGATCGCCTGAACGTCCACAGAGTATTCAATGCAATTTGCAATTCCGACAGATTGTCTCCCTTCACCTGGACTATAAGGGTCTATTTCACCACATTTCCTGCGAACGCCAGGTGGGAGGATGAGAAGAGGCCACACTCGATGGTGGAAGTTTCAGCGTTCTCCAAGACGCTGTATGTGAGAGCGTATTTCTTTTCGGCTTGACTAGTGTCCCTCATGACCAGCGGTGGCAGCAAGGGAGGTCTTGGTATCTGGGGGCTTTGTGGCTTTCCACTTTGCTTCATCCCTGGGTTAACTTCTTGGCTGATAACTCGGTAACAGCCTCTCTCGCCGCTTTGACTTGGATCCCGCTGTCCCTTTCATTCATGCGATTGAGCAACAATCCTCTGTTAGCCTGAACATCGTGACGAAGTATCATATCTTGGCGGACTATTACGCCGCCCATGGGCTATATCAGCTTGGTAAACAATGCCCGTCCTCCAGGGCATGGTTGCGTGAGTCGGTCGCTCCGCGGGTTGTAGTCCTCCATGGCTACTACTTGTCAGAACGGTGGTTACGGCGGTAGCAACCTTTACCCACAATACACCATGGCATCGTATCTACAGCTAGGCGTCAGCGTTTCAATGAGAACCCGATGTGCAGACAGGCTCACTGTCTTGGCGTTCGCGTTTTCGACACGGAGCAGCCAGCGATGGGTTCAAAGGTGCCTCGTATCTGGCGCATCCGTTGTCGCCTGCTGACACGGGGAGGCCATCACCAACATCGTGGCTGCAGGCCCCAAAAGCCTTCCTCTCGATAAGGAAAATGGCCAGCCTTACCGGAAACCTACTAGAATGCAGGAGGGTTTCTCCGATCCTGACCCAGCTCTGTGGGGCAAGGGCCTCCGTTTCGCCGAAATCCTGTTGCATGAGTTGTATAAGCAAAGTACAAGATCTACTGGGCACAGTAAGTCGTCGCGAAGGGTGCCTTATCGATTTTGGGGGTGTTCGTGGTACCTTCAAGCTGGAGCTCGTGGCGTGAACGCCCAAGTGTCGGCGAGAGAATTAACAGGTTGCATGAAATCAATCTCATGTTCTGGCTCGTCGAAAGGGATGTGCTTACCGATCTCATTGCCCGTTGATGAACGTTGGACGTTGAACCAACGATACAGTACTTGTCGGTCAGCAATGAGAGCGCTAGGGTTGCGTATCAAACTTGAAGTCGCCCGGCATATACTTATATGTAGCAAGTTACAGGCCCAAAATTTCCGGCGTGAGCGTAAAAGGTAAGTGTAAATAATGATCACGAGCTCGCTTTTGAACCTGGTAAGTCAATTTCGCTGGTCAACGCGAGACAAAGAGTGCTTGCTTACCCTTTCGGGTTCTTCAACCATGTAAAGCCCGCGTACCTGGGCCATAGCCGCAACAGTGTTGACGTTCTGACGCGAACATTGGGCGGTGTTCAGCATGGTGATGTAGGATGGCATGATTCTTTCATCGGGCATAGAATGAAGAACTGTGGAGAACAGCTTCACACCAACGGCCTGACAGATGGTGAGCGTATTGGCGAAAGTATCTCAACATCCACACTGCGCTCAAAAATCGTCCAACATTCCAAAGGCGTCACGGTCTGTCCCGGATGGAGACCGGTGGCAAGGGGGTGGACACCTTGGACATAGGCAGCGAATTGGGCCATGAAGAGCCTGATGAAGGTAACAGGCTTCTTCTTGAATTGCCTAAGGCATTCGTTGGCGCTGTGGGTGACCTCGAGGATGAGAATGAGAGGAAAGTCTGCGGGTGAGCTGCTACAGGCAGGATCTTGCTATCTTAATCGGTGGCTAAGTGCCTGACGGTGAGAGCGAGGGGCTAGGATTACGAAGAATATCCGATCGGATACAGTCTGGGAGGAGGATCAATACATATGCACAATGGGCGGGATTGGATCGGGAAGGTTACGTACAGGGGTGCAGATAAAAAAGCGGCGAGATGAGTGTCGGTGCGCCCCTCGACAGAGAACTCCCGCCAGCACGGAGAGTTTTGATCCACTAAAAAAAGTAAGACAACGCCAAATGGTGGAGGTAGCTTGGACACTCTTACCGACTTGAAACAAGAAGTACTGCTGACTTGCTTGCAGATGTTACTGACATGGTAATCCGGGTCAGGGAGGTTAAGCGCTTGAGCGCTGAGGGACAGCGTTGACAAGGAGATCTCGGGCGATACAGGTGTTGTCTATGTTGTCGGAGGGGGAGGAGCCGATGTTCTGGCGACCGAAATTGTCAACGACCTAGCGGAATAGATAAGAACATATTAGACATTAAGACAAGAAGGACACTCACGCGTAGAACAAGCGTGCAATCCATCGCCAGTGTGCGAGACGTCTAAGCACTCCCGCGCCTCCAACAACATCTGGCCTGAGGGAGTGGCAGCATGCACCGTGTAGAGCGATGGGCCATCCCGGACGGCCCCCCCATCAGACGACATACTGATGTTCTTGACTTTCATCGTATTGGGCTTCGGAGATCTTGGCTTGCTCGGCTGTATTTAGAAGTCCATGAGCTTCATCTTGACGCTGGGGTGTATGTGGGTGTCGAGATCTTGAAAATGACCTTCCATTCATCGGAATCAGTGCGTGGGGCTGAGCCGGCAAATGCAGAACAGAGAGAGATGTGGATTGCCGACACCCACCACCGCCAAAAGCAGGTGTCGGACGTTGGGGTGAACGTCCCGGTTGAGGAGAAGGATGCGATGCCGGAGGACTCAGTGAGCTTGTGAGAGAATCGTGTCCGTGTTGCTGTTGAGGCGGCGCAAACGTGATCGGCGGCGACAGTCGCACCTGGCGTTAATAAAGCATTGGACCTGGCTGCAACCTGGCGCTCTCTGAAGAAAAGAGTAGACACTTCTTGCAATAAATACACGCGCTGCACACCTGAGCCTCCACCGAGTCAGGCAGCTATTCTCCGGATCGATAAGTCGTCCTCCTTGAACACTGCAACAGTGCGAAGGTCCAGGACATCATTTGCAGGTCGGCCAGTGCGCCTTAGATTAGGGCCAGGCGTATCGTCGTCGCTTTTCGGTGTCCGAGGCAGAGTCGTGAGAGGGGGGTCGGACGTCGAAAGAGACGCCCTGAAGTTGAACGGGGGTGGGCTTGGGTGCAGGACGGCTCTCGGGATCCTCATCTTCATCATTTTTCTGTGCAGAAGTTGGTTACAATGAGTGACGAGATCCAGAGACAGAAGGGACATACCCTTCTCAAAAGATTGCCCTTCGCCATTAGTAGGGCTGGTACCAGGAACACCGGAGCGAGGTCGGTTTCTTTGCAACTGGTTGCTGGGTCCGTCTTGGGCTTCCTGGGCTTCGCAGGAGGGTGAGCATTCTCATTAGACCATTGAATAGGCCAGGAGGGACGGTCGGGGTTGGGGATGGAGGGCCACAATTGAAGGAGTTGAGGTCGCGACGTTTGAGAGAGCGGACAAGCATGCCGATAACCTGGACCGAGAATAGATTGATCGCATGTGACTGTGTGCTCCTATTACCTGTAACGGCCTTATACAACACCGCGGCAGCGCTAGTCGGATTCAACGGATTGTGCTTGACTCTGTGACCCTCTCAACGAATTTAGATCAGAAGCGCTGACTCACTCCACTGGCATTGGAATGCAGGCTGCCCTGCGCCTTGCCAGTCCCCTGATAGCCAGGCCGTCGTGCCATCTCGGGGTATCCCTCGCAACTGGGTGTCGGCGAGTAACAGCACAAATCATGTATATTCAAGCTTTTTACGAAGTGGTGACTGGGTCTCGATTCAAGCAACCTAGCGCGACAAGCAGAACCACCGACGTTCAGCCTTGCTTCCACCCCTTAGGGCATCAGAACACAACACAAAACTGGCATAGCCGACGAAGATACTTACATATATCCGGTCAACGGCGCACTGGGCGAAGTCAAATTCTAGCAGGAAACTGGGCAACACAACTCTCCACCGAGATGGCTTATGACGGTTACAAGCAGCTTTTACGGCGAGTACGTTGGTTATCCATCCTCATCAGGGAACTGTGACGCGAGCGATTATCCGACCCTCCAGAAATACGCACCTCCAACTTTCGACTACTATTATGATTATTGTCTCCTGCAACGCGGTGTAAGGTAACATTAATAATATCAAATAATTGTCAGTCTGACTACGGGAGATTCACTTCCATCGTTGGTATAGTGCCTGTTCTGGTAGCTGGGAGCATTGCATTGCGCTTTGCAGCTATGCAGCCTCGCTTTCGCGCCATAGCAGCAAACAAGCCGAGGATATATCGGAACATGACCACTTCCGCCAACTCGAACACCGTGTTTCGAGTCTTGCGAAGCGCCATACAGGAATATGCCTAGAACGATAGCAAGGGACACTCCAGCGCTGAGGATGTGTTTCTCCTTGAGCCAGTCACCGCCGAGGAGACTGGCGGAACAAGTTCTGGCAAGGGGGAGGGTCAATTATCAAGAGTCTCTGTAAACGCCTACTGGTGGTGGTCATCGGAAATCTCTTCAACCCTCTGAGGACGAAGAATGCCCGCTGTCGTTGCATGACTGTGATCATTGGTCGTATGAGCAGGAGTGGCTCGGTCACAGTAGCGCTTACGGTTCGACAGAAGTTGGACGATGAACACGAGCACATACTCAACTCAGGTGAAGTCTAGACAGCCGTTGACAACAGTTCCTAGGGAGCGTGCGACACTACCTACCGGGGAGGCACGAAGTCTGACGAGCTGCAACGCAGCTTCTGGATCCCCAACAGCGACGAGTCTCAAGTTCTTTATCGGCATATCAGCTCTCATTCATATTGCGGCGAGAGGGAATCCTGCGCGATAGCCATCGTCACCGAACCGCGTCTCCTGCCATCACTCCGGCCACAAGTCAACGTAAAGGTCAGGAGCAGCCTCGATATCAAGCCTGCTGCCTTCAACTCATTCAAGATGCGATTCATCGACACATGATCTTGAACCATGGTGCCCCCTGCACTGTTTGATTCGCGGCGACAGAGGCGAGTGTTACGCTGCCACTCCAGGAACTACAGATGGGTTGACCTAGCTTACCGTCACCCTGGCCCATGCGAGCTGACGAGAGGATCATCGAGCAGCGTCCAATTGTAGAGTGGCTGTTTTGCTGTTCTTCAACGGGTGTTAGGTAATGTTAACAAAGTTTTATTCTACTCCTGTGCAGGCATTGAATTATCGCACTATCCTGAACATGTCGATGCCGGCTTTCTCAACCTTCCCAGCTGTCGTTACGGCCTCTTCCAACTGGTGAAACCCTAACCGCTTTTCATGTCTCGGTGCCCCTTTTGAGATCCTACAGTGGCCCTCCCAAGCCGTCCTGGGTGCCCAAGGTTCCCTGTGACACTTGCCAGGTGCCTTGGAGCTGCATGGAAACCTTCGAAGAGGCAGCGATGGTAGCAAGCACTGGCCCCTCATCGTACTTCTATGAATATGATTACAGATATATGTCAAGCCCCACGACGATTAGGGGTCACGACGAGAGGTCCGCGATCGTACTCCACCTCTCATCCTTTCCGTCAGTGACGTTGCATACCGGAACGCAAATTTCGCACGAACCGCACCCCATGCTTCACCCGACACGACGAATATGCACTGGCGTTTGTCATACAAGACGACTGCACGCGCTGCTCCTCAAACACGGCTCACGAAGCTGATTCGGCATCCTCACACTCACTGGTATCCTCGCGAAAAACAGGCGGGTTGCGGAGGGTTATGCTCGTCAAACAAAGGCTGTAACCATTAATCAAGCGAGGAGGACATGAATCCATACATAGCGAACAAAACTCGTCAAGCGTGGTCCAGATCACTTCGAGCATCATCTAATCCGCATCTCCCAAACCTCATTACCTAGCCTGAGTAGGTGTTGGGACTTTACCCTGTTTCCTCTTCGACGATTTCTCGGCAGAAAAGTCCTCGTGCGCAGACTTCTTTCTTTTCTTGGTTGGAACAGCTGAATCAGGCTCGCATGCAAGTCGTCGCTTCCCTGTGCTGCTGCTTGCATCAGTGTCGTTGCCCGTACGAGCGGTGTCGGCTTGACTCCCGGGGTGCAGCCTAGGTTGGTGCGAGGTGGAGGCATCTTGGGTCCTATGTTGTTGAGGCGACGGGAACTTGTGGCCCATGATATCTACCGCGCTAAATCACAATGAGTGGAGGTCAATCATTGAGCACTGCGGGCCAGTACATACAATTCGCCCTCGACCGAGAAAATGTAAGTCCTTCCGGCGTCGAGCGTAATGTTAAGGATGTCCTGCTCGCACTGAGGTACTATGATCAGGGATAATCGGTGTCCAGATAATTTGGAGCCACGCACGTATGGGCTGTTAAAGGAAGAAACAGCCACAAGCGTCCTGCCCTTCTCCGCGAATTGGAGCACGCAACGACCCTTGGCATCGGGATCTTGGTCTACCGAAAGACAGGCGTTCGACAATTGGATGGTCTCGGAATGTGGAACTCGCGCTTCCAGGTCTTTACCCGCAACGATGGTTCGCGACCTGGACAACAAGGTGGGGGTTGTATTAGCTGGAAGAGCACATCCGACTTCTTCGAGTGCTGACCATAAATCCATTTTCATCGTCGAGATCGCGCTGGCGGATGGAATGCTTGCAGCTGAGGCGGCGTGGGGGTGGCCTTGGAGATAGTGAGACAATATGTGGATTGGGGAAAGTTGTCGGGTTCAAAACAGATATACGTCGGACGCTGCAGTCACAATATCGGCACGAAGCTGAAAGGACCTTACGGAACTCTGGTCCAAAAGCTGGAAGTCGCGAAAATGCCACAGGCAACCTTTGACCGTCCCTTTCACCTGAGATGGCTCCCTTCACTTGAAAGGAAGGCTTGCTATGTCCTGGAGGGTCCATCGGTCTGACCCGACCATTTGGACAAAACGATCTTGTCGACCACCATTGTCCAAAGCAACCCCGTGGACCATTTGGATCTATGAGTAACCTCGCTTGACCATTAGCCTTGCGGGTCGGGGTTGTCCGTGGTACATGCTTGACTCTTCAAAGGGCTTAGGGGAAGACGTGAAGTTCTGGGAAAGATCCCGGGACAAATCGACAATCCTGGAGACCAGGTCCGAAGGACAAGGACGTCAGGGAATTTACCTAACGGCGACAACGTTAACCCGACAACATATATTGCGTACGTATGCCATGAATGGCCCATTCCCTTTGAAAGGCAAATCCGTGGTCGCTCGTGGCCCAGTCGAGCTCAGGCTGTCATTCCATGGACCCTCCAGCGTGTGCCAGAAACTTGAACGCTTTGGAAGTTGGAAATCACATCGACCCGCAAATGCATCCGACTCTTGCTCCCAGGTGTTAGCCTCGCTGCTTTGTTCTTCGTGATGTGAGGCACAACGAACTGCTCAGACTCTTCTACAAATTCGGGGCTGGATTTTTGTTGGACTGTAACCAGTGACCACTTCGTGTATTCCTCTGGTGAAAGATCAAGCGATGCCCAATCCCGCTGCACCTGCCTCATTCCCCCGCCGGCGGTTCACCTTGTACATTCCTTTCGACAAGGATTACGCCGATCCTTACGAGATTACCTTCCCGATCTCCGACTCCGTGCCGCAGGCTGAAGATACGCGAAGCGAGGACGGGGGTAGCCCACCTCCCCCAGGCGCGGTTAGGAACGAACAGATTCCAGTAGCGACACAGGCGAGGATGGGGCCACCAGACCGTGGCAGACCCAGCTCTGATAGTGGCGACGAATCGGTACGAGTGTCGGACTTCTCATATATGAGTGCTGCTCACACAGGCCGTTCAGGACGAGGGAAGGCCTTACGACACATTGCTTGACAGGAATCTCCACGGGAAGGGGACCAAGTACTATTATTACCGGTACAACACCACGAAGTCACTGACGGGGCCACCACCTCGACCTCCCGACCTGCCTGTCCGCATTGGAACCATATTTATCCATCGTAACCCGAATACGCGTGTCATTCGATCTTGGATCCTGGAAGCCTCGGATGACGGAGAGGAGCAGTGGACTGTCTTGCAGGAACTGTACCAACGACCGTTCAATGGAATAACATACTACTATTCGGTCGCGGTGGATGGCACTCCTTCATGGGTTACCTGGAGCACGGCACGTAAACGGAAGTACTATCTTAAACCTCTCAATTCCAAGCGACGGCGTGGGGGAAGGGGGGACACGCCAGTGGGTGAGCAGGGGCGGGGAGCAGACCCCGTTCCCGAGACTCCATGATAGCGGACGTTCATGCTGTAGATTATGCCTTTCATTTGCTTGACTGCTTATTTATTTTACGGATAGTAGTAGTCCTCGGTTATCGTGCCCATATCATACTGCTTGCCTATGCACTATTGCGCCTTCTCATTGTCCCTCGCACCGGCTCGGATAACTGAAGGATCGGGCAAGTTTAAGGGAACAGGGACGATGTGCAGGGACAGGGCGTGTTTAAGGTCGGTAAGGGTATATGTGTAACAAGGGGAACAAGGGGAGCAGGAAGAGCCCCTCCGCAGAGAACGAGGCGATCTTGTAACATCAGGTGGGGAGGGGATAGCGTCGAGGCGGAGGGCAGCGGGGTACATGATCTAACAGAGAAGTCGCTCAGCGTCGACTAATATCGCTGACGGGGGATCGTTCGGATATACCTTCACTCTACAGCTTTCTCATTCCGTGTGCTCTCCAAGCAACCTCAAGATCCCCTCCATGACCGGCAGATATCCCCCACACCTCGGACTTCTCATCTGGACAATGCCCGTGGCAACCACCCTGGCGGACAAGGTTAGTCAACTTGGTTTCCGGGTTCCTGTCACCTTACGAAGGGGAAGTCAGAGACTCAGACTCGGCTGGCAGTCCACCTACGCAAGAGGACTCACGGACGTGTATCGCCATCCAAGCAGTCCGACAACGGGAGAAGCCTCTCAAGCAAGCCCCGGTGCACGAGCACTGACGTCCTTGGAGCTCCAGAACAAAAAGCCTTGAGATGAGGTGAATTCACTGCAGACAGTAGCCAGATGCATACCGAGCGCTTACCTTTCACACCTCGTCGACCCCCATATAGCAGACCCTTTCTCCTAGATATCTTCCATCCCAAAGATCCAGCAGGGACTAGTCGGACAATCGACGGACTGCCTGCGCTGTGGGTCTGGCCATATGTCTGCGTTGCGTCGCCAAAGAAAATCACGCTGCATACCCTGTCAAACCCGAAGAATCAGGGTACATGGTAGGCATGGTAGGAGCTATGAGCCTCTCATTAGAGTACACAGCGTTGTTCTTATTCGCACTCTACGGCTGCCGGTTCGCCAGGACTTCCTCAAGAACTTGACGAGAGCGTGATGATGGTAATGGACGGAAACCGAG